>MU865326.1:217381-230750 GCA_033297215.1 Podospora fimiseda | reverse complement strand
CCGGGAAGACAAAAAACGTGAGGGGAGCCATCTTATTCTTGTTGCGCCGCTGCGCCGCTGTGCCGTGGAGGTCTCTCGAAACCAACTGCCCGAGAAAGGGATGGGTCATGGATCCGCAGCATGAATTGATTGGATGGGGGCCGGCCCGCAGGTGAGATACTGTACCGAGTACCTGGCTGGAACAAAGCGCCCCGCACTGTCGAGGTACCCGAAAATGGTGGCCCTGCCCTGCCAAATTCGGCACCCAGAACAGCAAGTTTTGTACTTAATCTGTAAGTTTGTGGGACGGCTCAGTTAAATGTGTCCCCGGATAGGTGGACTGTGCCCTTCATCAACGGCGATTATAAAAATACCTTTTTAAAATAAAACATGCCTTTTTGAAATAAGTTATACCTTTTTGAAATACATCATACCTCCTAAAAATATAATATGCGTTTCTAAAATAAAAAATGCGTTTCTGAAATAAGCCATTTCAATTTTTAATTCTTTGGATAGGTACAGAGCATTGTGACTTTTTCCCGACATGGCGGCTCTCACAAACATTGGACAGGAGAGAAAGTAGTCACAGCAATACTTTGCAAGTTTGATTGTGTGAAGGTATATACAAGAAGAAAAGATAGATACAGGATGTCGTACATGCATAAGAAATCATAAACATCATAAATGACCCTCTCAGAGCTTCGAAATGAGAAACTGAGGAGCGACACCCTCGGCCTCATCTTTGTAAGTGCTGTGGGCCGGAGTGACGATAAGAGTGCCAGTGCAGACGAGGTCACCACTCTCGCAGTAGACCTTGAGACGGTTGGATGGGTAGTTGGGAATGGCACCGTTCCATTGCTGGTTCTTGGTCCAACCAAAGAGAACAACACCCTTGATCTTGTCACGGATGGCGGCGCTGCTGGTGCTGATGGCCTCACCGGCGAGGGCAGCACCTTGACTGTAACCACCAGCCAAGATCTTTGCGTTGGGGCATTGAGTGCTAGCTCTGCTGAGAAGGTTCTTCATCTCGTTGATGGCTGCGTCTGTGGTGCCCTTGGAAAGAAGGTTGTCGAGAAGGTTTGCATTGTAAGCACCGCCGACACCCTGGACCCAAACATTGGCAGCTCCCAAGGAGTTCTCCAAGGCCTTGCCAACACGGCCTCCAAGGGATCCCTATTGTATAATCATCATTAGTTAAATATTCTGAGGAGTAAATTTGAAATGGTGTTGATAACGTACAAGATTGCCGCCCTCAGTTGATCCGCGAGCGTAGATCCAGATGACTGGTGGGCAAGCACCGCCATCCAGGAGCTCATTTGCTGTCTCTCCGGTTGTGTCCCATGCCCGGGCCTTGAGGTACTCCATGGTCTGCTCATGCGACTCAATGAGCTGGCGAGCTCTGACATCTTCGGTTGGAAGGGCCGAAACGACCGAGGCCAGAGCGGTGATGGCAGTAAGGAACTTCATGGTGGCTGAAGGGAGAGAGGGGATTTGAGGCCGGAAGGTAGAGAGAGAATTTGAGGCCGGAAGGTAGAGAATTGAGGAGAAGGGAGAGCTGTGAGAGTGAGAGTGAGGATGAGATGAGATCAACAACAAGGAGAGAAGACAACTCCCATTTTATATTCCTCAACCACCCACCTCCATGCACCCTACATCCTCGCTACCCTGAATACATTTACATGTATATTTGTCCTTGTCTTCGGTGTTGAGATGTATGTATCCGTACATGTACATGTACCATCGATCATACCCCTGTCTCCACTCCGATATGGTACATGGCAGACAGGCATTCCCCGCATTGGCATTGCAACTCTTCCCGGTTCTAGTGTAACATCGCGAGAGAAGATCAAAGTCACTTGGATGGTGCATTCCCGGGCATGCATCCCAAATTGCGGTAGATCGCCGGCACTGGTCAATTTTGTTGGGGTAAGAAGGTATCTTTCTCTCCCGGCGTGCAGCCCGTCAGCCCGGGACTGAGCAAGAATAATCATGGATTCGCTACCGAATATTCAAGATAATACTCCCGTATTTTGAGGCCCAGTTGCCTCAATTGGTACCGCCGAGTCCAATATTAGCGTCGATCTTCTAGAAGCTTACCATTCTTCAACGAATCAGCACGGCTAAATATTTTTTTCTCTCTTTTACTTCCCTTTTCTGGTTCCCCCCTCCCATCCCGTCACGATGCGGGGGTCACCGGTGAAATCTCTGACTTGGAGAGCTAGCAAGCTGTCCACTTGACAACGCTGCGGATTACTCCAAAAGCAACCCGTCCGAGAGATTTCAGTGACACATCGGATCCTGTTTTCATTTCCCCCCTCACCGCACCCGCTCTCCGAGACGAACTAGTCTCCAATCAAGAATTGTGCCTTTTTGGACCAAGAAAGCTCGGTATGAATGTGGTTCGGAGAAAACATCGGAGAAAACGCAATCTTGGCCCAGAATTTCACATTTTCTCATTTCCCAGCTCAGCTTCACAAATGACAAAACACCTTCCACCTCTAACCCTTCTCTATCCGCATTCAAGATCTCACCATCCTGTCCTGCATTAGCGTCAGCCACCAAACCAATCACATTTGTCGCAATACTAGTTCACCCGCAGTGTGACTGTGATTACACTATATCGCGATCGGTGAGTAAATCTGGGAACAGTAGTCGCCGCCACTAGACTGGTCTCGGCCCTTCTCCAAACCCCTCCCTTCCATCCCATCTCCTCTCTCCTCTACCGATATCCCGCAAGCGCCAACGGTGAGCTAAACCTCTCAAGGACAAGCCCATTCCCTTCAGGCTGTTACTTGGGAGGAAAACAACTGCTCTTTGACCCCCTCAGGCACCATTCACACACCCACACCAAACAAACCCAACCCCTCTTTTGACCCTCCATTCCATCGAGTCTCATGATGAATTTCCCCTCATGACCATGACGAATTGAAATCGTCCACACCATCATCTTACCTCGGTTTAATATTCAAACCAGATCCTGCATCTCGAGCATGTGCATCTTACAACGCAGGTACGCGGCGCTACTATGCAGGAACGTCGACGGCTGATGCTTCGCCCAACCGACACAAACACCAAGTCCTTCCCATCGACGAAGCTTACAAATAATGACAGTCGGAGACTCCAAGGAATAAGCTGCTACAGTAACTCCTGCAGATGTTGGTTTCAGTCGCAAACTCCACCATATCGAGACTCTCCGAGACCGAGTCCTCCATTTCCCTCCTCAGTCCCAGCACTTCTCCACCAGTGCCCAAAGTCTCTCCTAATTGTAACCATAACCTTGAAAGATAGGTACATGTAGAAAAAGCCAAGGCCGTTTGGGACGGTACACCTTGATCTTCAAAGAGCCATTCAGTACTCTGGTCTTGGCTTTTCTCCTTCTGTCTGGCTTAACGTGTTTGCTTTTCTTCACAAGAAACTTTTGACCTATTTGCGAAACAAATATATAATATTACACATTTTCTTTTACAACGGTATCTAAAAACTCTATCCAGTCCGAAATTTCCAAACCAAAGTAGGTATTCCCCATTCCTGCCCAACAACAACCTACACTACATGTCGAGATCTCCACGATCTACACAAAATCATTCCAACCAAGAAAGGCAGGTTACCTTTTCAGTGTCATTTCTTCCCACCCTTCCCCAACAACTTACACATCCCCCTCTTTCTACCAGACCCACCCACAAGAATACTCCCCATACCCATTTCTCCTCTCCTCCACCCAGCAAAGCCACGCAATGATACCCGCCCACACCGGGAACATATGCCCAATGTAGTACTCATCCTCCATCCTATCACACACCACACCCTAGACATGTACGCGACGCACATAATGTAAAACCTCTCAAACAGAAAAACAGGAAAAGAAAAAACGCTTGGATCTTTTAGCCTCCCCTAGACCAGGAATACCACCCAAACAACGACAACTGTACCACATGTTCTCCTCCATCACATGAGATCTTGTTTTCATCCATCATCCATCCAAACACCTTCAGTATCAATCTCACCGAGTCCCACTCACACTGAAGCATAAGCGGCAATGCACGTTCCCATAGTACCCTGCCACCGTTCCTGCAGTAGGAGATTCGTGGAAACAGTTCGGTAAAGGAAGAAATGGCAGATAATTTGCTACCCACCAATAGGAAGAATAACCATCATGCTGCAGGTGGATGTACATGTACATGCTCTGGTACGCCATCCATATCCATACACATCAAGCGTCTTGGAAGAAATCACACGTCTCTGAACTACACATTATCAAACCCGACAACAAATCACAACGAATAATTCTTCATTTGGTTCCCACGTCCAGTACATGATTATTAGGTGATAACCTCTTTGCCTATCTGGATTCCAAATGCCCTGTCCACTCTACTGCCACAAGGCCCACACGCATCAAAAAAAAACTAACATACACATCATATTTGACATGTTGGCATCAAAAATTGGTAAGAATCCACCAAAAAAAAAAAAAAAAAAAAAAAAAAAAAAAAAAAAACCACCCCAAAAACAAAAAAAAAAAAAAAAACAAACAACAAAAAAAAAAAAAAAAAAAAAAAAAAAAAAAAAAAAAAAAAAAGAAGCAAAAACCAAACAAACCAGAGAAATAGTACAAACATCTTCCGTCCAGAATGAACCAAGAAGAACCACCTGAGCCCTTGTTTCTTACTCTTTCTCTTCCTAATTAAAACAAGTAACTACCTTAATTGAACTACAACCAAAAAAAACCATTTCCTTCCCGAGTTCGATAAAAGAAGAAAAAAACAAGAGAACGCCTCGCTATGTTGTGATATCTTGTGTGTGTGTGTGTGTTTTTCAACCCGTTTTGTTTTTTGATACCAATGCACCCGGCCAACCAACCTGCGAGACACTCCTTGCCCCTGACCCCGTTGCCTTTCCCTCGGGTAAAATGTAGAATAAACAAAAATAACACGGTAAGCAGAAAACAGAGAAAAGAACAGACCTCCTTACAGCTTCAACATACACCCTGACATAAAGACACATAAGAAGAGAGCTCACCACCACCGTCCAGCCTCCGATCCACCCTTCCGCGCTCCTCACGCAGCGGGCGTAGCAGCGGAGGCGAGAGAAGTGGACGATGCAGACGCTGAAGCAGACCCGTTCGCTCCGACAACACCGTTCTCCCTCTGTCTCCTCACAATATAATAAGTAATCAAACTCTTTGGGTCCTCCCTAACCCCCTTAACCGCCTCCCAGAATCTCGCATCGCCAACCCTAGCATGTAAGGCCACACACAACGCAACGGCGTCCATCCTCACGGCGCTCTCCCCGCTCTCCAGACACCTCGCCGCCAAACTTGCAAGCAGCTCCAACTCCCCTTCCGTCGGAACGAACTTGATGTGTGCGTTATCAATCATTTCTTTCAGCACGTGCAAGCCCATGCTCAAACTCTTCAAGTCGTGCGCGGAATCAACATCCATTCCGTTCAGCATCTTGCCCAGTACGACCGTTATTTCGCTCGCATCCCCTAGCGTAACGAGTTCCGAGGCAAGCAGCTCCAGCCCGCTGACCATGTGCGTGCGCCCCTCGTAAGCCGCCCTCGACCTCAGCAGGCTTTCCAAGCCCCTCGACACGTGCGGCCGGAAATTTTCTCTCAATCTCTTGAGCATAACCTTGATAGTGGCCAAAATCTGAGCCTTTACGTCTTGCACCTTATCAGGCGCAAGGTGCGGCAAAGCAGGTGCTTCCAGAAACTCAAATAGCCCAGAGAGCAACGCATCAAACTTGTCATCCGTGATGAGGGCCTTGCTATCACGGATAATTCCCTGCAACTTCCGGAACCCATGTACGTCAAGCGACTGCTGCTTAATCTTAGTAATGCCGCTCTCGAGCAGACGAAGATTCTGTTTGGCCTTCTCCGGTGAGATTGCAACAATCTCGCCATTGGTGATACCGTTTGCTCCATTTGTTGATATCCGTTGCAGATTCGCGGCATCCGCGTTAACGGGCTTCTCTTCCAGAACAGGAGTATCAAAGATCGGTTTCGACGAGCGCAGCTGCTGTGACTTATCCCCTGTAAAGGGATCTTCGAACACTTTCAATGGCGGGCTTCGAGATGTTGGGCTGACATCAGCAGACCTCAATGGTTGACTTGTATGTTTCGGAACCTCAGGGGCAACGGACTCCTCGTACGCGGGCGGTTCAGAAATTGCTCGGACAATCGGTGCAGATTCAACCAAACTCGGCGAAGACTGTCTTTCCCGTGGAGGCGTGTTCTTGAGAACTGATATGGTGGGTATGACAGCAGAAAACTCCTCATGCGCCCGCGGACTGCTTGCCGTCGTCATATCCAGGGAACGTGCAAGCCTGGAAGGAGTTGCGCGGGGAGACTCAAACTTTGGCGTAGATCCTCTTGTTGGTGTTGGCAAGTTGGACTCAACCAAAGAGCTCGTCGAATGGGAAGGTTGGAACGTCTTAGGAACCGATCTTTTTGGCGAGGTAGAGATGGTCTTTGGAGTGATGACTGATTTTGACCTTGAGTTCGGGGGACTTTTCTGCTCTGAAGATGGCTGGTCGTGGCTTCTTACTGAATAGGGCCCAGCGGTCGCTGGACGAGGCGCCATTTCCGGACGCCTACGTCCAGGTCTCATGGGCGCCCCAGATATGCCCCCGGTAGAGCCCATTATTGTTGACTCGGGTCTTGTGCGAACTGTTGAAGTTGTCGTGGTCGTAGATGTTTGTGAAGTTGGTGCTGTGGTCCTTACAGGCGAAAAGTGCGCCATAGCAGAACCCGGTCGGGCCTGAGGGGCTTTCGCAGTCGTTGAGGATGATGATGCCATAGCCTTCTTTTGGGCCATTATTGTTTCGCGGATACTCGGCTTAGGAGCGCCCATAGTGCTCTTTGAAAGACCGAGGCCTGGACGCGAACCACCAGAAGGACCAGCCGCAGCTCTCTTGGGGGATGCGGGATTATGAGGGTCATTGCGCAGCAGTTTTTGTGCGGTGGCGTCCAGTCCATCCATGATAGCATCGGCTCTTGCAGGCCAGATGGTCGAAAACTTCCAGTAGGTGGCACGCATTTTCTCTCTCACAGTTGGATTAGCATCACCAAGGCCCTTCTTGATGCTCTTCTCGATGAGATCTAGCCCTCCTGTGTGTTCAACGTGGTTCTTATGATGGGCTTCCTTGACCAGAAGCGTTTGCAACCAACCGCTCGAATAGAGCCTTGGGTTCACATTCTTGTCCTGGACGGCGAGCCAGATATGCTGCATGATTCGAGGGGTATAGCTGACCTTGGCGATGATAGTGTCCACTGTGGTATTTGCCTGCTGAGATGCAATCTTCTTCGTTGCTGCACAGAGCTTGATGAAGGTTTGCATCAAAATCTCGACCATGGGATCCATGGCCGGCCCATATGCTCTTGCAATATCCTGGACCAACGAGCAGGACTCCTTGGACAAGCTGGTTCTGAGCGAGACGACACCTTTTATCATACCGTCAAGAAGACCCCTAAGCCCGGTGAGATAGGGCTCAGCGAAATCTGTAGCAGCGTTGCCAGCAATAAGCTTCCGAAGCTTGATAATACTCTCCTCCCGCTTCAGCCAATTCTGCTCCGTCTCCTTGCCATCGAACCACATATGTATCTCCCTAAAAATATCATCCAGTTCCCGATTGGTGTTGATGTACATGGGCTCCACCGTGTCTGTGCGAGTGCTGTCCATAGGGGTGATGGGCCGGTCAGTCGGAAGTGAGGAAACACTCGCAGCGAGGTTCGCGCGGGATGCAGGGCGCTGCTCCTCCAGGGCCGAAGTCTGGGAAGCAGGAGCAGAAGTTGCTGGGTTGAGTTCTTTGATGATAGCCTGTGCGATGGCGGGCCTGACTTTGAAGTTGGTTAATTGCCTCTTAAGGTCTGATTTGGCCGCATTCGGGGCGTTCTTGAAGAGCTCAATGACAGTCAACTTGGCAGTTTCGCGCACCATGGCATCGGCATCCTCAAGCAGTTCCATCAGCGTCGGAACGTAGCCTCGGAACTGGAGGCCATTTTCCTGGTGCATCTGCAGGAGAAAGTGCAAGCTGGCCTCCTTTGCCCTCGGGTTCTTGCCAACCATGGCGGTATTGCGTACAGCCCGCTCGGTTTCGAGGGGTGCGACTTTGTACATGGTGGCGAGAGCCTGAAGAGCCAGTTGGCGGAACTTCTCCTTTAGATCGCCCAACTTGTCCACGACAAGTGGTAGTGTGTTGACGACGTCCTTGCTAAGCCATTTTGGATCTTGTCGCGACATGCGGGTCAGGAGGTGATTGAGCGCAGTGAATCCGGCGTTGACGAGAATGGCATGTTGGGTGCTGGAAGCTTTGCGCAATGCGTCAAATAGAGGTATGACGCAAACGTCGGGAACATTGTGTTGTTTGATGCTCGACTTGGCTGCATTGACAGTATTGACCTTGGTGTCGATGGAGGCGTTCTCGTTGCGCAGAACTGCAATCAGGTGCTCGACCTGCTCTTCGGTTATTCGTTCTGCCATGTCCTCTAAATCAGAGGAGTTTGGCGGTGGTTGCGTCAAAATCAACGGTGACTGACAAAAAAGAAGGCTCGGATTTCGTTATTTTTTGTTGTTGTCGCGGCAAGCGATGGAAAACGGCAGAAAGAAAACAAACCCAAAAAAAAAAGACCTCTCAGAAGGCTTGGCTGATTGGTGATGATGACACCTCAAGTGGAGAGCTAAATGTAATAAGAGAAGCGATGAAAGGCGATTATCCGTACTCGCTATATAGAAGGTGATTGAAGCTCAGATTCTGAAGAATAGAGGAATGCTTGTCTGTTTCTCTATTTCTTTTCGTCGCGATTTTGATAGTGACACAAAGTTGATGTTGACTTCTCACTGCACGAATGAGGGCGACTGCTGTTTGCGGTGCCCGGGGAGCACCACAAGCCGACGGACGGGTTTCTCAGCAAATTGCGGGACCCCTGGCCAAAACCCCTGTCAGGCAAATTGGATTTGGAGCAAGTCATTCGAAGGTACCCCTAGCTAGGTGGAGCATTGACCACTCGCTAACAAATGCGGGCAAGGATGCAGGTGGGAGATCACTTCCCCGCAGTCGATGCTCTGGAACGGTACTTCCCAGCTACATTCCCCCATCTCCCCGTTGCCCCGCCTCCCGCGCGAAACGTGTGAGAGATCAAGACATTCAGAAGATAGCGGTTGGCTCATGAGGTTCAGCTGACTTTGAATGACCACCTTCCGATTTGATAGTAAATTTTTGCGATATTCACAGCAAATCTGAATTCCAATCTATAAAAGCATTCCTATATTTACGTGGTACCAACCAAGTTCCTCCAAAACCATCTTAGCTCTCCCCCACTCTCCTTCCATCATCATCATCATCATCATCATCACCGCCATTCCCAAACTTACCAACTTTATATCCTATCTGACATCTCTCACCTCATTCTTTCACCACCGTTATGACCCGTCGGACTCCAGCTCCCTTCAGCCCAAACCCACTCTCAACAATGTCAAACCCCACCTCTTCAGCACTTCCCACTCCAACTCCCATTCCCCTCCCCGACCGGACCCGGGACATCCCCGATTCTCAAGACTCCAACTCCTCCTTTCAACCTCCTCATCCCACTCCGTCCTTTCAAAAACCAAAACTCCGCCTCGAAATCCGCGACCTTGACCATCCCGGTTCCTCCAAATTCCTCTCTTCAATCAACCTCTCCTCTGTCTTCTCAACAGCAGTCAACAATGTCCTCCGCCTCCTCTATCTCTCCCCATCCTCAAAGGACACCCACCCCCCTCCAACCCGCTCCGTCACCTTGATTCTCAGGGACATGGACGGCGTAGCATACACCGCCGGTTCTGACCTAGACTCTGATCATAAAGAGATCCACTTCTCCTTGCGCTACATCAACAATATCAAGCCCACCACCCGACTGGCCCACGAAATCACTGGTGTCTTGACGCATGAGCTCGTCCACTGCTACCAGTGGAACGCCAAAGGCACCTGCCCTGGAGGCCTGATTGAAGGTATCGCGGACTGGGTTAGGCTTAATTGCGACTTGAGCCCTCCTCATTGGAAACAGGAATACGGTGGAAGTAAATACCCCCTCCTTTCCTTTGCCCTTTTGTCTTCCATACGGCCCCATTTTGTTCATTGTTCAAGTACTTACCACCTGTGAAAAAAAGAATGGGACCAAGGTTACCAGCACACAGCTTATTTCCTACAATACCTTGAAAAACGCTTCGGCGAAGGAACAGTGCGCCGCATTAACGAAAATCTCCGCCACAACAAGTACAAGGAATGCTCCTTTTGGACTGAACTGTTAGATTCCCCAGTTGCGACCCTCTATGAGGATTACGTAAAGGCATCAAAACCTGACCCAGCGACATAAGTCGATGGGAGCACTGAAACATGAAATTGGATGAAGTTGTTTTTATATAGATTTTTCTAGAGATCTGATTGCAACTCTATGAACCCACCTACCCAGACAGAGATCATCATCATTCGACACGTCTAATGTCTAAGGATAAACTGCAGCTTTTATATCAAACAAGTCAAGCTCCGCCATCTCTTCTTATGTCACGGGTTCCGGTGTCGACCCCAAACCTACCGCTCGTCGTAGAAAAAGACAAATAAACGGTGGATCCCCATAAACATTCATGTTCCCCTGTTTCCCGTATGATACTGATGTCCGATTCCACAAGAAAGTCCCAAAATAACTCCAGATACGCCAAAGAATGCCCTACTAAAATAAGAAAAAAAGGCCGTTGTGTGGGTATGTGAACGGGCTTGTGGCTTTCAAATGTCAAAACGGCAGCGTCTAAGCCCGCAGAGCGCTCTCGCTCTCGCTGATGACGCTTCCGATCTCGGACCAGCTGCCGGGAGTAGCAATACCATCATCGCTATCGCTCATTACATCGTAGTCCCCGCCCCTAGAAGAAGCAGCGTCGTAGCCGACATCGACAACTGAAGCAGAATCTGTGGGAGTAAGGTGGCCTTCACTGATCAACTCAGCCTCAGAAAGAGCGGCCTCGGGAGTGACGGGCAGAGGTGAGTAAAACCCGCCAGAGGTCGAGTTCTGAGCCCAAGCCTGGATGGAGGCATAAGCACCAGCACGTTCATATTCTTCCTCATCATCATTGCTAGCAGTCATGTACTCATCCTCGGCGAGCTCGCGTTCAAGAGTAATGCTGCGGGCGGTAGTCGGGGTACGTGCTCCATGGCTCTGCTCAACATCGGCAGCAGTGTCATACTCAGTCTGAGAATCAAGCGTTTGAGATTGCGAGTCAAAATCGAAAAGAACGTCGGGAGCAGCAGCAGCGTTTGAAAGAGGAGTAATCGGGGCAGGCTGTTGGGCGAGGGAAGCGGACTTCAAGACAGGAGTAGCTTCGTAGATGTCAGACATAATCTCCTCTTGACCAGGTGCAAGCAAATTGGGCTCTTCGATGCGGCGCTGTTCGTCCAACTCGATACCATACTCGTCGGCGAAAGGGTTGGCAATCATCGAGGCGTTGAGGCCCCGGACGCCGTCGGTGTTTCCTCCACGGCGTCTCAACATATTTGAATCATCCCGGGTCTCGGCTCCAGTATTGTAAACCAATGTCCCTGTTTCGCCTGTGCTGTCTGGCTGGAGAAAGTCGTCAAATGTTGAGCCGTGCGGGGAAGTAGGTTGGCGGATATCTTGTTGACTTTCTCTCAAAGCGTTCCAATATAAAAGTTCCTCGCGCTGTCTCCTTCTAGTTTCTTCGTCGGCGTCAACGCTGTGAGATTCGTAAAAACCATGTGCATCTTCGGGACGGTTGAAACGAGGTGCTCTATTAGGGTCGACATTGTCGCCAAGCGAACGGAGGGCAATGGCGATACGTCTGCGAAGATCATCGGTCACTCGGCGGACTTCGGGATCTTGATAAATAGCCACAGCTGCAGCCACGACTACTGTTGCGGCAGCAAGGCCAACTGAAGCAACGACGGCTTGGTTAATAGGCGGCGGCATCTTGAGGTATGAGAATTGACGGGCACGAATGAAGTGGGGAAAATATGAGGATGAGTGATGAAGGAGAACCGAGAGCCCTGCCGCAGTTTTCAAACTTTTGAGATGCAACGCTAGGTTTTAGTAGATCTCATGGTTTGGCTGCAGAAAAATGATGGAGGAGCAAAATTCAGTGTGAAGGCCTGAAAAGGGAACTCTTTTTTGTTCTCACGAGGATTGTTGAGAGGATTGCGTGTCGCTCCAAGGGCCTTCGCCACTTTGACAAGAGTGGCCAGCGTTGGTGACCCTAGGCCAGAAGACGGTGATTCGAAGATCAGTGCGGGGCAACAGTCCACTGAGAGTGCAAAGAGACTAGGGACGGTGCAGGACTCAGGAAACACAGTGTTGGATCGGACCACTCACTTTTGGCCGCGACGGGCATGGGCATTTTTTGGTGTGAATTTGTTTTTGATCCCAATTCTGCAGTGAATCGGGCAATGGGTGATGTTTTGAGAAAAGAAAACAAGGAAAGAAATGTCGGAAGCCAAAAGGAAAGACAAACAGCCCTCCGACCAAGGCAAGGCGGAAAAGATGGAAATGCCAAGGTTTACGTATGTGCTCAAGATGGCTTACGAATTGGTCAGGTGGGCCTCGGTACCTTGTAAGCGCCCCCCAATCCAACCACTTTTGATGAGACTTTCGAAGAAGATCAACAGGTTCCTTCTCCCTTGCGCGCTCTCAACACTTGACACCCCCGGATTTTCATGACTTGGCGGGCAAAGCGGTCAATTCTGAATCGACAGTCTCGACCGTCCTCTGATTGCCCAGTTGTGCAACAGAAAGATCACATACCAGAGTGATTGGTATGGACCGTGGGACCTAAAAACGCCTTGCCACCACCTTTGGTGAGGCTGTTTGTTTGCTATTATCCGTCCCCAGCGAAATACCGGAGGTGCGGAGTAAGTGGCGCAACCATGATTGAACTCATATCTCAAGAAGCCAAGATATTGCATCAAGGAGTCATATACTCTATATATCTACCAAAATAGGTATCAAACACTGGACCCCCTCCGTCAAAAAAAGAGTCCTTTATCTCAACTCACACGACCTCATACCAAGAACGAAAAGGAACCCACCGTCAAAGTTACTGCCGACCTGTCACTTCTGGTTCCCGTCTTCCCCGTCGCTTTTACCCCTGATTATCTCATGCTTCCCGTCCTGCCAAGACCCGCGGACCGCCGGAGATGGGAGGCTGACACTGGCACACAAAGTTTCCTGATGAGGATATCTTCTCTTCCCACACGGCATCGAGTCACAATTAAGGTACTCCGTATCTCAATGAAGACGTCATATCCCGGGGGGGGGGGGGGGGGGGGAAAAACAAAAACATTATGCAAACCTTTTTGAAAATTTTATTAAAAAAAAAATGGAGAAAAAAAAATAACCAATATTTAATGTAAA
>MU865326.1:143528-217371 GCA_033297215.1 Podospora fimiseda | reverse complement strand
ACCCCCCCCCCCCCGCCCCCCCCCCCCCCCCCCCCCCCCCCCCCCCCCGCCCCCCCCCCCCCCCCCCCCCAAACAGCAATTCGATTATGCTCGCTTTGTTGAAAGTTGATGTCAAAGAAAGTTGGAGAACAATCCTATCCCTATATTAAGTTTAAGAAAAGGCTCGGGAACAAACAGATTCTCTTTCGGTAAACCAACGGGGGTTTATTTTGTTTGCTCTAAAAGCCTTACGGTGTGAGGTACGTACACCAACCACTAGATGCAGTACCCGTTTGTTAACATATGGGCCATCGTTTGTTTGTCTTATAACGACGTCTTTTGATGCATTTCAGGAACAATCTACCAAACATTAAGAGATCCCCGTACATCTTGTGATAGTCATTAATTCTCAACAGTACTTGTTCATTTTGGGATGATATATTGCTTGAACTTGCTCCTTCCTCTCAAAACTCACAGCCCCTACTTATAAATGGAGAACTTCAATCTGTTAATGAACTCTAATTTCAATATGGCAAAACGATGAAAAGCATCATTTTTGAGTCTCATCAAACAGACGAGACAGTCGCATCAATAGCACCCCGTAGTTATTCTTTGCCAAGCCGCGAGGATCCGAAAAGGCACAGGGCACCACACTGATGAGCAAAATCAAGCTTTCTCAGCGTTTCCAACAGCCGAGCCGGTCTTGGCTTTTTGTTTGTTTCTCTCAACTTCAATATTTTCTATTCTCTTTATCTAAATAAAGAAACCTTTATTGTTTTCTATTTCGTCACTCAATGTTTTCTCCGACCAATGGTTTCTTATACCTATATCAGCATCTCCGGTATTTTACGTAAAGCACACTAATTACCGCCTGGTTTATATTGCTGTTCTCTCCCGATCGGCAGGGAATATATGCAAGAGCTTAACTCTAATCGTCTCGACGGAATCGTCGGGACAGAGAAAAAAAAACTTGGAAGTTGTGTGTGTGGGAGGGGCTAAAAGTTGCATTGGGCAGAGACAAAAATGGTCTAGAACTTTGCTGCTGGATAATCAGAGAGAGAGGAGAGGTATGGGTGGGTTCCAGCTGAGTGGTTGCTGCTTTGACAGCCTGGAAGGTGTCGCGTGCTCTCAGGATTTCCGCCCACCTTTTTCATTCTTCCGGTTTGTGTACCGAACCATGTGCTGTACCTAGGTAAAAGTTTCAGCACAGTTAAACGTATCTCCGTGGGATGTAACGTATTTCTTTTTTCTCTCTTTCTTATCCTAAGCACATTGGTCTGGGGAAAATACATGATTTGTGGTGCTTCACTTAGTACATGCTTTGTTTTTTGGGAAGCTAATAGCAGGTATGAAGTTCGAATGATTTATTATGCCCTTCTAAAAAGGACACTCGTGGATATTAGTATAATGACTAATAAAGTAACTCCAGAAGAACGCCGTCGCGAGATTTTCTGTTTGAACCGCTCCCTCGCTACCCAACACAGACCCATACATGACGAAATGGAAAGATGAGAAAAAAAAGAGAGAGAGAATATTGATAAGCGCCGCCTTCCGAAAAGCAAGAACATTCTCACTGACACGCCGCTGCCACCGTGTTAATCCGCTAGCAGGACATTTAGGTTCTGTTTCAGGACCTAAAGGTGTGTTTTGTGTTCTCATATGGCGGATAGTGGGTGAAATATGAGAGGTTGACTTTTGTTTTCTTTAATGAGAGCCGATGGCGGAGCTTGCGCTGCTGCGGGTGGTATTTGAATCCTCAGTTGAGACGGACGAGGAGGAATCGGTGTGCATAGCCTTTCGTCTCTCGCTGTAGAGTGAGTGTTAGCCAATGGAGTACACTAACTGTAGGGGTGTATGTCTTACTGAGTTTGTCTGTCAAGAATGGTACAGTGCCACTTCTGGCCGCCGGCGGTGATGTGGAATTTCACGCCCTTGGTCTCGAGGACGGAGCGGAGACGGGGGTCGCCGTGGACTTCCTTGGTGGTGCTGTTGCCAGACATGTTGAGAGTGTGCTTGTATATGGATGTTGATCAAGGGTGAGAGAGGAGTAGAAGTAGTAGGAGTGGCAGTAGACAGTTTGAGTAGTAAAGTGCAAAAGAAATGGACGGGAGAGGGGAGAAAGGAGGCGTGCGGAGGGTAGAATATATAGACAGACAACGGGAACACGGGAACCTCAATTCGTGAGCGACTTCTCCGCCTGTCCAGTGCTACTAAGACACAACGAGGAGACACGGGTTCGGGATCCTGGAAGAGGGTCGCTTCCTTGCAGCTTGATAGGTAGTGCAGGTAAACCGGTAATGGGGACCCAGCCCCGATAGAGGAAATAAACTAATTGTTCCAGCTGCAATGCAATCCAGGAGGGTGACCCTAAGCATGAGCCATTTGCTAGCAACGCAACCTGCAAGCCGCGCAGACCCCGGTTATTCCTTGTTTTAAACGTTGAACGTGATGGACAAGATCCCAGCACGCTTACTCCGGCGCTCTGGTACCTCGCGTTTCTCTCGGTCAATTTTTTTGGGGGGTATTTGCCCCTAGAGCCTATGTGCAACGGTTCATTGATTAACTTCTGGAGGTTGGTGTGAAAACCCGTCTTGGAAACATCTCTGTGGTATATTAAGCTGTTGTTGAGAGTACTCTCGTGCTGGGTATCAAGTGAGGGAACGAGGGAACGAGGGAACGAGCGAGAGACTGGATCCTACGGTCATCTTAATACCTGATTGGTTGCCATTATGCCTATCGCAGCGGATACTTGACCCCCAGACTCCATTAGCCCGTTGGAGGATTCTCGGTGAGGCTTGTTGATCAGATACCGCCAGCAGAAAACACCTTGCAGCAACATCCAAAGGTGGCAAGTGCCTTGGTATCGTTGTTGGTCATCACTATTGCTCATCATTATGCAACAATACGTGTCTCTTCGTCTCCTTCTTGTCTCCCCGTTTCCGAGGCGCCAAGGTCTTCTGTTTCGGGCCATCAAGTTATCAACGTGCTTCCAGAAGCTGGGGGTTAAACCAAGGCGACCACCGCATCCCCTGCTCGTGGCTACATGGTTACGCAGGTGTAGCCATCTCATTCGCTACAGGGCTTGGCAGGTCTGTGGACGATGAGGACTTCTGAGCCGCCGCCATGCAATGTCTTTGTGAAGGATTGCAGCAGCATTGCAGTTTTTCCTGCAGATCGTGCATCCATCCGTTGCCCATTCCGCGGTTGAGTGATTTTCTGACACCGAGAGATACGGTGGAAATTCAGTTCCGTTATCCCAAACCCCCGCCTGTCCCGACTTACCCCTCCAAAAGGAAAGACTTGTCAACGGCATTTTTTTTCGAACACATGCTGCTTTGTGGAAAACCCCCACAAGACTGTTGACATGCCCTATCCATATTAGGTAAGGCTCCCTGTCTTCCCGAAGGTGCGGTTCCCGTCTCTGGCCAATGAGAATTCGCGGCGTTTCTAGGATTGGTAAGTGAATGACCCACTGTTTATAAACCTGGAAGCCAAGCGAGTGCCAAGTTCCAGGTTCCGATCCCCGATCTCTTCCTGAGCTCCACCGTTTTGACTTCAACATTTTTCCCAAAATTTCATGCACGACTTCAGGCTCCTGTCACATCACGAATTACGGTTATATTGATACATACTCCTTCAATGGCACACACGACACACATTCGTACCTCGGAAACACCTTCGCACGGGATCTTGCGTGCTTACGGTGTCGATGCAGTGTACTGTACCCCCCTCCCCTCTCAAGAACTAATAACACTCTGCGAGTCATTATCATAGTTCCAGAATCCTTCTAGCTAGGAACTTGGCTTCTCTTGGCCATGTGAGCCTCACGCCTCCCGATTGACGGCCTGTACCTAATAAGGCCGAATGCGAAGCGCACCCATCCTGGGTTGTTGTCGTTTTTGGCATGGTTATCTGAGGTATTCTGCTCTTAGAACTTTTGTCGTACAACAACAAGCAGTTTGAAATTGGCCACAAAAAGGGGGGTCTTATACCTGATCAACACGACCAACTACCAAAACTGGGAGGGTGGGGGTGTGCATATCCAGCTTTTCCGCGACTTCTGATGTACACTATGAAATGGCGAGCCTTCTTCATGCTCGCGGAATCCCCCCCTCCTCTCATGCAAGGATAAGGATCTGTCGCCGTGGGGCCGTATCAACATAACCCATGTCCCGGATCAAGAGCCGATCCCGGTTTGTTCTTATTCTTTCACTTCTCGACGGACAGCCGCGTGCGCCAATGAATGGTTAATAAATGACGATGGCATAATACCGGGAGTTTTGTGCTTGTCAAATGCCGCCAGCATTTCCATGCAGTCATTATTCGTAATACCTTGATCCTTCGAAATGCCTCACTCTAGTCTACTGTCTTTCACTCTAGATCCGCTGCCTTACGATAAAAGGGGGTCACATGGACTACGAGACAGCCTATAAAATGCGTTGTCGGCATCCGATAGATAATGCGGAGGGGGAATGTGACAGCTGCAGCCACGACACTTCCAAAGCTCAAAAACAACCTAGCCGTCAAATCCTCTAACCCCGTGGGATTTCCTAGTAGGATACCCTCGTTGCCAGTTTTCCAACATAGAGTGG
Organism: Podospora fimiseda; assembly: GCA_033297215.1. Classification (NCBI taxonomy): domain Eukaryota; kingdom Fungi; phylum Ascomycota; class Sordariomycetes; order Sordariales; family Podosporaceae; genus Podospora; species Podospora fimiseda. Next base: position 212,800 of record MU865326.1, on the reverse strand, counting down.
GGAGGCAGACCACCAAACCCTCCGAACCTCACTCACCGACATCTGCATATAATCACATTCCGACGATGTATCAACCAAGACACTACGTTTCTTGGTACGCATCCGGGAACGTTACGCAAGATTAGGTAGGTCGGATATGTCTGCAATAAGTAGAAGAGGGAAACAACGCTGTGAAACCAACCTATCCAACCTTGTTGGCATGGGTCTTGTTTTTGCGAACTTCCTTGTCCGCGCCCAGCGGGGAAGGATGTGCCTTTCCACATGCCGAGCCATGAAGGAGAAACAATAACAACAACACATTTAGGGACTACCGACGTACGAAACAACTGCCAAGTGCATACACAACTACAGATACTACACAAACAAACAAGAAGCAAATCTCGCAAACACAACATCATCAGGCGATGCAGAGAATATTCTTGGCATCCTCTGAATATTGTACAGTATTATCGCCCTCCCTTCCCCTGCCCAGCCGGGTCCTACCCAAAGGTGCTTGTTTGTGTGTGTTGTTTGTACTAGCCAAGCTTTCTTTTCGTGTCTTCTTTTGTCGTCATCATGTTTATCTAGGTATGACAGAAACATATTGCCCAGACTTTGGTCTCAAACAAAAAGAAAATGAAAAGAGATAGGCAAGGTGAGAACCCGGGTTGACTGTTTACGCCAAGCAAAAACACGAAAAGGAAGAAGGAAACGGAAAGAGAAAACGAGAGACATTCATGAAGACTACCTATAGAAAAAGACGCATGTGATTTTTTTCTCTTCCGGTGAAAGAATGTTTCACTCTTTTAGAGTGCCCACATACGTAGAGAAAATATATGTATACTTAAAATAACTTTGGAGACATGTCGATCACTCACTCAGTCACTCAAGTTAGGAAATGATTGACCATTACATACAAACTTGGATATGAGAACGCTCTAACAGCAGTTTCCAGACCGCAATACACTTTCCCACTGCTCTGTAGTCAAAAATCGAGCCATTTGTGCATACAATACCAGGTATGTTCTGTAGAAGAACACGTATAACGGATTTATTCTTCCACACCAAGAAATAATTTGATTATCATCTCTATTTTCTAAAGCAAAAGAGTAACATCAGAAAATTACACCGTTTCTTGCCCCCCAACAGCAATCAAATTTACCCTAGTCGCAAAGACAGTATCCAGTTTCTCGGCACCAGCGGAACCTAATCATTGTATTCAATATTTGCACACATATTCGTATCCATTCCTGTTGTTCATAAATATCCCTCAAAAATCCCTCGTATTAACCAACTTGGGCACTTGAAAATGGAATCTTGTAAACAAAGGAAGGTAGGTATCTTACGCAGTACAGGAAATGTCTCATGTTGAAAAATCATCTATCCTCCAATCCGTGGCTACATTCATCATGACACAAATTCATTACACACCGAGCAGATCGCTTGCTTGAGGGTTCGGGTTCATAAAACTCATCATTTACTCCTTTTTTAACCCTTCCCAAAAAAAAAAAAAAAAGAAAACTATAAAATTGATGTTGCCCAGGTTCGGACATTGGTACAAGGCCGCAATACTGGTACAGTCTAGATAGAAAGTAGGTTGTAAGTAGAGGTATAAACATTCGGTGCGGTAATGTTGGCTTTGCTTCGGCTTTGGGGGGTTTGTGGTATCTTTTGATTCTTCCTCTCTCTCTCGTCATTTCACCTTCTCTCCTTTCCTCCAACTTTCCCTTTCCAGAACAGAAAAAAACATTTAGAGCTTCTCAATGATAGCCTCAGTGAACTGCTGGGTGGAAGCCTTGCCACCAAGGTCACCAGTGAGAGCCTTGCCCTCAGCGAGGGTAGCGAAAGCAGCCTTCTCGATGCGGTCGGCATACTCGTTGAGGCTCATGTGTCTCAACATCATCATGGAGCTGAGGAGAAGAGCAGTGGGGTTGGCGAGACCCTTGCCAGCGATATCAGGGGCGGAGCCGTGGACAGCCTCGAAGATGGAGCACTCATCACCGATGTTGCCGGAGGGGGTAAGGCCGAGACCACCAATGAGACCAGCGCACATGTCGGAGAGAATGTCACCATAGAGGTTGGGCATGACGAGGACCTTGTCGTTGTAGGGGATAGGGTCGGTGGTCATCTTGAGGCAGGTGTTGTCGAGAAGCTCGGCATCGAACTCAATGTCGGGGAACTCCTTAGCGACCTGCTCGGCAGTCTGGAGGAAGAGACCGTCGGACATCTTCATGATGGTGGCCTTGTGCACGACGCGGACCTTCTTGCGGCCGATGGAGCGGGCATGCTGAAAGGCAAATCTGAGAACGCGCTCGCTGGCGGCGCGGGTGATGAGCTTAATGCTCTGTACGACACCATCCACAACAACGTGCTCAATACCAGAGTACTCGCCCTCGGTGTTCTCACGGATCAAGACGGTATCGACGTTATCGTAGGGGGTCTTGTAGCCGGCAACAGAGCGGCAAGGGCGAAGGTTGGCAAAGAGGTTGAAGGTGCGGCGGAGAGTGAGGTTGAGGGAGACGTGGCCCTTGCCAATGGGGGTCTGAAGTCGTCATGATCAGAATGCGCCGTCCTCTTCCTAAGAGGGAAAAATGGCTTGGCATAGAGGGGTACTTACAGCAAGAGGACCCTTGAGAGCGATCTTGTTCTTGCGGATGCTCTCAATGGCGGCATCTGGGATAGCGGTCTTGCCATCCTTGAGGATAGGGTCGACGTTGATGGGCTCCCAGCTAATGGGGGTCTGAAGAATTTTGCGTCAGGCCTGGGTATCATCGGGTGAGCGGGAGGGGGGATTTGTCGCAGCATACCTTGGCGGCAGCAAAGATGTCCTTCACGGCAACAGCAATCTCGGGGCCAATGCCGTCACCCTCGATCAAGGAGACAGTGTAGTTACCCTATTTCCCATGTGTTAGTGATACTTGGGTGGTGTTGCAAAGACTGTCCACTTCAAATGTTTTTGAGTGATTTTCAGGCTGAGCAACTATTTTGCAACGAGCTGTTGGTCGCATGCGCCGCTGAGACACGAAACACATACCTGCGCATCCTTCTGTCCGTTGAATTTGGCAACCTTCTCCTGCGAGGAGTATAGTCTCTGGTTCTATGAAGTTCGGGTGTCAGTGGGAGGTTTGGGCGACTCGGGAAAAAAAAAGTTGGTGTTGGTGGTGGTGGTTCGTCGCACGCACCTTGATCGAGAACGAGACGGCCACGCGGGGAGCTGCACGGAAGCACTGACGCTGCGCAGGGACAGCAATCTGGCGGAGAGCGAACATTGTGAAATGGGAAAATGAAGGCTATTAGATATAAATCTGGCAGTGCCTTCCGGGAAACAGCTCAAGGTTGACAAAGAAACAGAAGGAATGGCAAAGGCAAGGTTCAGTGAGGGAAGAGCGTGGGCAGGAAGCAATGGAAAATGGAGATAAAAACTTAATAAATTCAATGCAACCAGCTTGAAGAACCCACAGTTCGATGCAGGTTTGGACAACGGGCAACGGGATGGCTCGTGCACAGCAGGGATTCTAAGTGGATGCTTTGGCTTTATCGCTTGGTTTGAGAGCAGAGCTGTGAGTGAGGCTGCAATTACGTAGCTGATAAGAGGGATTCCCATGTGTCGTTCACCCGATAACGCCGCCGGACCAAGCCGGACCTTTTCTGTTTCCGATGGAAGCAGCGAAGAAGGCGCGGGATGCCAAGATGTTAGCTTGAACCCCGCTGGCAAGCCCCTGTCTGCACGGGACTGCACGGCGCCAATACAACCAAACTCCCCTAAACCACCATCACCTGCACAACCACCGAACAACATCTTATCTCACTGATACGGTCTGGGACCGACGGGATTTGTTAACATGGCCGACTTGGAGCGGACGGTCCTCGATTTTTACCAAATATCAACACTAGACCCCCTTTCCTGGCCGACCGAGAAGGACAACGCAAGTGACAACTCGGAAGATGAAACCGTCAAGAAGAAAGCAAATCGGCGCAAGTCGCGATATCAGGCATTGGAGAGAGCAGTGAGCACCAGGAGCAGCATTGTGCCCGGATCTGAGACCTCGGGGAGTGGCGTAGGAAACCTGGTGCAAAAGGATGAGCAGGACCCCCTTGGAACCACGGATAGCGTTGTACGGACATTGAAGCAATTGGGGGTTCCTCTTCAAGATGATGTGAAGCTTCGTAAGTTTGGTCTGGAATAGTGGCTAGAAAGTTGCGCGAGACTGACATGGAGTGCCTCGTCAGGCAATCGGTTCCTTCTCTCTTCGACCACCTTCTCGCCGGCCTTGTTCCTCTCTCAGATGCATTCGACCGCTGACACCAATTCTCTGTTAAACGGCCTGGAGGTTTTGTCCAGATCAATTGACCAAAAGTCGGCGTCCCTGAAAGTCCTGGTCGAGTCTAATTTTGAACGATTCGTCCGCGCAAAGGCGACAATCGACAATGTTTACAAAGAGATGAAATACCGTGGGGCCGACCCGACCCCTCCTCGCGCCAGATCACACTCTCGTCATGCTAGCAGGAATAGTTTTCGAAGTGCTAGCGGCACACTTCACACTCCCGGAATTACGAGTCCTCTGTCATCCCCAGCGACGGACCCGCGTAAGAAGAATGCGCTGATAAAGGAGAGCGAATACGGTGTCTTGGGTGTAAAGGCACCGTTGTTGGATGTGTCTGCCAAGGCTGAAGATGTTTGGGGGCCTGCGCTTGGTGGCAGGGAGAAAGAAGAACATTTAAAGACGGTAGCTTCGTCACTTGATACTTACAAAGAGTATGTGGAGACAAGTGCAGCGATAGCTGACGCCATCAAACGGAACGACCATGAATCTTTGGTTGAGGAATACACAAAAGCGAGGAAATTTGCCCAGGAGGCCAAGCAGATCGCTAGTGAAGTTGGAACATCGCCCCCGACCGACGACCAGCTATATCGTATTGTGCTGGCAGCGCGCATGTGGCATGATGTTGAAGAGCAGATACAGGTGCTTAAGCGTGACATATGGAGGAGGTTGATATCTCCTTACAATATGACCAAGCCCGAGACGGGATCCGGGCACTCTGATGACCAGCACATGGAATTAATCACGCTTCTTTTGGAGCTGGGTGTTGAAGACAACCCTATCTGGGTGTGGCTGCTCAGTCGCTACGACTACTTGAAGAGCAAGATTCAGTCGACGGCAGAGCGGTCCAAGGTCGAGATTGAAATTCTGCGTCGCAGACTCGCCAACTTGGACAAACCGAGTCCTCAAACTATCGCATCACATATGCGCACTTTGGGGCGCCAATCTCTTGAAACCAAGAACAAGTCATTCGACTCGTCTGACATCACGGAGCTATGGGAGCTCAATGTCTCTTACATGAATAATCTGCTCTCGGCTCAAGGCATTCTTGGCGAGGTGCTCGAGTTCTGGCAGACTGTTCAGGGTTTCATTGATGGCAAGACGCAAAAAATGATGCCTGTGGGCTACAACGGAGAGTCCAAGGAACACCATCGACTCTCACAGCAGGGAACGGCAGATTTGCAGAAGGGCACTGTCGAACTGGTGAGCATGATTAGAGAGAATGTTCTGATGTTCTTTGCTGGCCCGCCGCCTGAGGACCTCTCTTTACTCCTTTCACCTATGCCACAAACACCGAGTACCCCTGGGTTGTCGTTTGTGTCCGGTGGGAACCTGACTCCTCGGGATCCCCGCTTCAATCTGGACCCAAACAACCCTCCACCTCCCTCGCCAAAGAGGGGCGAAGCTTGGGAGAAGTTTGCGTTCTGGCCACCATGGTCAAATTCGCTCAGCGGCGTTCATTATCTCGCAAAAATGTTGACTCTTGTTGGGGCAGGTGCTACAGATATGGCTTCTATTGCTCCAGTCGGTCAGGGGGATCCAGCAGAAATTGAACGGGTTAAGACCCTGGTCAGCGTCTGCAGAGAGAGATGTGTAACTGCTCTGTGTGCGGCGTGGAACCGAGACGCGGAGAATATCAAGTATGTGGAGGACTGGAGTCGATCTCCTGACAGGCGAGACGTAACAAAGATGCCGGCCAGCTTCAGGGCATTCGAAGGAGCATTGTTGAAGGGGATGCAGAAAATCCTCTACATCTCCGAAGCGATGTCGAAAGCAGGTGCCGGGGACATTGTTCTCCCACCTCCTACAAAGCTACTCCAGATGGTACGCAGTCAGTACGTGACCACATTATACAAGGCTCTTAGCGGCATGGTTGAGAATGCCGAACGCCCTGTTAAAAAGGCAGATGATGAATGGATTGTTGATCCTGATGGATACGTCCTCGTCAACCCGCCGATGGCATCAACCATTGGCGGTGGAAGAATCGATGCAGGTGATAGAGTAAGTTCTCAGCTTCATTCTGGCCTTTTTTGAAAAAAAGATTAATCTTACCAACTATTTCTCCAGAACGTCCGCATGCTCATAACCCTCAGCAATCTTCAAGCACTGCGCAAAGAGATCGTTCAGGAGCTAAACGAGCAATTCGAACAAGCTTTCATGGTCAAACTTACAGAGGAAGCGAAAACCATCCACAATGTACTCACACAAATCGACGAGCGCCTGTTTAAATCATACACTCGTCCGTCAATTGACGTATTATCTCGCATTATTCGCGCAGGCGTCTCTGCCCCAGACTGGGTCCCTCCCGCTGGTTCCAAACCCTGCGAGGTGAAACCTTACGTCTACGAAGCTTTACTCAGCCTGGTTTTAGTTCACACTCAGGTCTCCACAACCGCATCCGGACTTACCTCTCAGGTTCTTTCATATCTCCTGGAGCAGGCTTCCCGCGAACTGTGGGAGGCATTCAAGACTCGCCCACGGTATAACTTGGAAGCCCTCATGCAAGCCACGTTGGACGTGGAGTTTGTCGCCCAGGCTCTAAGTCACTACACGACTGACAGGGCGTCAGAGCTTCAAAGCGCCATCTATCAGGAATTAGACGGACGGACGGATAACGATGCAAGAGCAAGGTTGCAAGGGGAATTGCCAGAAATGAGAGCTGTTTTGAAACGACTCAAGGAGGCGAGCAAGAGTGAGTTTGCGTGTTTTAGGAAGACTAAGCGCTCTGGAGGAAAGGATGGGAGTTTGGGAGGACAGATGGGTGTTGGTCCTGGGATTGAAAGGCGAGATACGGGTGGTAGCTTGGGGGGCGATAGGGAGAGATAAGGTTGAAGAACTTAGCAATGGTGTATTTTTGAAACGTTTGTAAGATCCAGAATCCACAAGACAGAATACAAGAGCCTTCTGAAGGCCGTCAACCGCAGTCCAACAGGAAGTGGTCGGCATGACTTTAAGGTTTTTAAGGTTCCATCGTTGACCGAAATCACAGGTCGGCGCTTAACATACTCGTCCGGGCACCAGCACCAGTAGACTGTTTGCTCGAGTCTGCAACTTGCACGAATCTATACAGGTCACACTTTTCACGATGGAGACAGAAAATTCAGCTCGCCAACTTCAAAAAATCTCTCATTATCGGGGGCAACACGATTTTCATACTTTGGATAGCAACCTACCCTCCCCCAAATCCCAGCCCGAAACCCAGCACCCCCGCCAAGCACCGAGAACAACTATCGGTGCGCTCGATGTTCTCCCTCTCGAGCTGCTGCAGGAAATTCTACTGGAACTTGACCTTCGCACTCTCACCGATTTTCGACATGTTAACAGGTACTCAACCGAGCTCGTCGAATCTCTGTACCAATACGAAGCTATCAACAAGCATGCGCCAAATGCACTGCGAGGCATCTTGAGCATCGGAACTGGCAGGTGGATTACCTGCAGAACTCTGTACGAGAACCTCTGTACACAAACATGCAAGGAGTGCCGCAACTTCGGCGGCTACCTTTATCTTCTTACTTGCAAACGGGTCTGCATCAACTGTTGGTCGAATCGTATGCTGTATCTGCCACTATCACCCAGATGGGCCAGTTACTTTTTTGGGCTAGACGACATGGTTGTCGAGACACTGCCTCAGATGAAAGTCGTCCCTGGAATTTATTCCAGGACAATGAAAAGACTTCAGTCTCGGTCTGTCTTGGTCGACTATGAATGTGCTCGTCAGGCCGGTATTGCACTCTATGGATCAGTGGGTGCGATGCAAAAGCACGCACAGCAGAAGCGCCGCGAAAACTTCAGCGCAGGGGGCAAATCCATCATTGACTCCATATCATTAGGTGACTATGAATTGGATCCCGTGCGATTTGTGGCAATCGTGGAAGCGCCGTGGTTGAATAAATCATCGCAACAGGTGGATTGGGGCTTCTACTGTGCTGGATGTTCCGAGTTTGACCCTCTCCTCCGATTACGGAGATTCACAGATTCATCGTTCGATCGCCATGTAAAGTTCTGGGGAGACATCCGAGATGGAAAGCATCGGCGTTGAATATTCTAGGTGGATGAATCCCACCATGGCAACACTTCCCAACTTTGAGTGAGACACATGTGTAGGTAGATCAAAGCTTAAAATAAAAGGTTAATGTGGTCATGTATGGAATCATTTGTGATTTATTTGCTTTCCCCTCCCATAGCCACTGATGAGACGCTGTCCTCTGTTCATATGGCAATATAGAAGAAGCTCTCTCTAGAAACATTGATATAACGGTGCCATTCACGCCAGCGGTTGGCCTGCCTTGTCCAATTCTGCTTCTGTCTTGCCGGCCGATTTTAAATATACCTACTCCATGAAATCCAGCGCTTTGTTGACCTATCACAATGTCAGAATAACTAACATTTAGCACAGTGCGCTATGGTGTGATATGTGTAGGACACCGTGACATATGCCAGAATTATTTGGCGGGAAATCGACAAGGTTACACGGACTTGAAGTGATCAGTCTTGTTTCAAGGGTTATTATACATGAAGTGGTGCGTTTTTTTTTACCTTCAATGTAGATGTTGGTTGAAGCAAAACCCTCAACTGTATTCTGGAATTATTTGGAAGATCCATCGCAACCATCACGAATAGGTATTGCTGCTTCAACTTACACGACCCACCTCATCACCACCATCGCCATGAATGACCAAACCCCCAGCATTCGGTTACTTCAAGTAAGTGTTGACGCAGATGGCGAAGACGTTTCCGATTTCTGACTTCTCGTTGACAACAAATTCGTCAAATACCTCACCATCGACGCCAGCCTCCATGATCCAGACGACATGTGCTTCGATCCCTCTCTAATCTCCCTCCTGCCGCCTCTTCCCCCCGGCGTTTGGAACGACGCCCACATCTCCCGAGACCCCAAAACCGGAGGCACTCGTTTTTCTTTCGTCTCCAAGGAAAATCTCCTGGGAATCACAGACACTTGGCATCCTACACGAATCGACCACTTGATGCTCGAGGAGAAAGAAAAATTACGCTCAAATGTCTACGAGGTCACTTGTCCGGTTTTAGAGTCTAATAAGACTATTATTGCTAAATTCGCTCGGTTTGAGTGGGAGATAGCTCAGCTTCAGGCCGAGACGACGGCGTATAAGTGGATAGAAGGGCAACAAATTGGTCCCGAGTTTCTGGGACACTTGACCGAAGAAGGAAGGGTAATTGGGTTTCTTATTTCGAAAATTGAGAACTGCCGTCATGCCGAGTTTGAGGACTTGTCGTTGTGTGAAGAGGTGTTGTTGAGATTACATAGGCTGGGGATCAGGCAAGGGGATACTAATAAGCAAAACTTTTTGGTTCATGATGGGAAAACGACGCTTATTGATTTCGATTGTGCTTCGAGGGTTGAAGAGAGTGAGAAACTCGAAGTTAAATTTCGTGGGTTGGGAGAAAAGTTGTTGGCTACGTCTGGGAGAGGACGAATTATCGAAAGTGATTGTGAGCTAGTATGAGTTTTAATTTTTCAAATAAGATATAAGGCTACAGCAACACATATCGCAAGGATAACCTACAAATAGAAAATGGAATAAATGGTCAAATGAAAAGCAAGGTATATATATATCAAAGTCAAATCACAAGTAGACATATCATACAAAAGAAAACAAAAAAGACATGTTTATAAAGAAAAAAAAAGATTCTATTCCATACAAAAGAAATTTCTATGCTGTATAGCTTACCGATAAAAGCGGGAGACATAAAAGAGAAAAGTAGACAACAAAAGAAATCTTACTCACCTCTTCCCCCGAAAAAGATACTAAACATCCTGCTGAGTCTACTTAGAGCTACTCAACCTCCATAGCATCAGGGTCGGCCTCCTGGGGCTCATCGACATCCATGGGTTCATATTCAGCCTCCTCAGGCTCATCAACATCCATGGCGCTAGGGTACACAACCTTGTTCTACTCAGACATTTTGAAGAAGTTAAAAGGCTTTGGACTTTTGTGTAGTGATAAGATCCAGAATGGATGAGTGTTTGTGTGAATGTGTGTGTGTGTGTGTGTGTGTGTGTGTGATGATTATAAAATCTTACATTTTGGATGGAGATGTCTTGCATTATTTATACTCTTATCAAGCCTCCTAACTATTCAAAGACTCCATGAAGGCAGAGAGTGTCTGGACTACCCAACTGTTGATCAACATAGGATGTGTGAGGAAATACAATAGGATTGTTTATGATGACCATTTGGTGTATAAAAAAGAACAAAGGAACAATGGCTTTGTTATCATACTCCCATTATTATGCCTCGTGGGTTGGACAAAGAAGCAGGTCTAACCTCGATCGTGGACAATACAATTGTTATGCCAAAGAAAAAGCCAGGTGCTTCATCGTCTAGGTGTCAATGGGGATATACTATGATACAGTATATACACACACATATGTAGATGTACATTGGAGACTTTACGAGTAGCTAACAGGTATACGAGCAACTGAAGTAAAACAACAATGTTTCTCTATTCCGACAACTTAGTCGTACACCCTATCCACCAAAAAGCAGGGTATCCCGTGCGTGATCATAGTTGTACATAAACATAACACTTTTTATCTATCCCACATTGTCGCTTATGCCACCCACTCTTCCTGAATCCGGAATCCGAATCTCAAGCTATAATAACTGAACAGCTTTTGATTTCCCACATAGTTTCCTAGACAGAACAACCTATTGCGATGTGCTTTTGCCGTCAAATCCCCCTCCTCACAACCCGAACAAAGGCCCTTCTCTGCCTTGCATCATTCCATATCAACCCCGTCGTATATTTTCCCATCATTATATCTAGAATACACCGTGACTCCTGTCGCTAGGACACGTCTCAAAATCGACGTATCCGAAAATAAAAAAAGAGAGAGGACAAAAACAGAGAAAGCCGTCGGATTCATCCAGTGACGTTGTTGAGTCCAGCGCCAAGATGTTTATGTGGTTTCTGCGTTGCAGATGGCGGCGTGCCGTTGCGTTATATCCTTTTGTTTGAGCCCCAAATGACAAAACTAAAACCAAAAAAATCAGAGATATAAAAGAAAGTCAAAAAAACAAAACCATCTGGTGTCTGCTCCGGACTTTCTTTCCAGTAATGTGGCTAGTCGCTAGATGGGAGAAGAAGTGTCGAACAAAACAGGAGCTCAAACGACCGGGGATCGGTGGGCGAGAATGCCGGTTGTTCTTGTTTCGCTTTAACTTGGGCAACTAGTAGCATTAATTAGCGTCGAGTCTTGAGGGTATCAAAGAGCAAGAGCCAAACTCACAGTCAAGATCAATGGCCTCGAAATACGCGCGGATAGAGGGATTCTCCTCTTCAGTGACAAGTTTTCCATCCGCCTCTCGGCGCGATGTACGAGGCAGGGCTTTCCGTATGCCCAGCAACATACGCAAAAGGTTGGCAATAACGTAGCCTTGGCTTGCGAACTTGTCCGGCTCCTTCTCAAGCGGCCATTGGTGTCGAAGATTCTCCTGCTCCCAGGCCTTGAAGGCCCAGGTAGACTTCTCCACGCAGTTGAGCAAGATTATGACAGCGAAGTACATGTTGAAGTCAATCTTGACCTTGCTATCTTGCAACACACGTTGCATACTCGTCAAAAGAGCCTTGCTGGTGGCGGCGGCCTTCCTTTCGGTCGCGGCCGCGAGCTGGAGACATATTATGTTAAATAGTTCTCCGTTGGTCACTTCTGTAATCGACTTGACAGGAGGCTCGCTGGTTCCGTTCTTGACAGTGATCGTCCATTGGCGTTCCCGGTCCAAGATCTCCACAAGCCCCCATAGTTCAAGCGACTTTTTGAGCAGTTCGTCGTTTGTCTTGTTGGCAACATCAGCAGCCATTTCCAGGGTTACTCGCATGAAATGTGATGGCTCTCGCCGGATCATCTCTGGCAATACCTCCCGCATGTATGTCTCCACGCGGCCAGGGACATCGTCTCGGTCATTATCCAGCATGACGATGGGATAGTTGGTAGGATGATCCTCCGAAATCGCTGTATCAACGAGTTTGCCATCTGCATCCCTCTCCGGTTCGCGTTGGAGGACTTGAAGCTGGATGTGGGAGTCGTAGCCGGGGAAGTGGCAAGCTTCCACCACAACTCCGTTGTGTATAAGTGGTATGGTGTTCTTGATGGCATTCACTCTGGTCTGTGCGAGAACAATCTGCACACCAGCCGAATACAAATCTAGCTGTTCTGAAAACTTTGTACGTACGCACCCATCGCGCCATACGCGAGGTGAGAGAACCTTGCGACAAGTATCACACGGATCGCCTTTTGAACAGGTCTTCCTGAGAACACGACACCGGATGCATGCGCCAAGCTTTCGCACCTCCTGGACCTCTCTTCTCCGTTCGGGGTCGAACCTCGCTCGGGAGTGACGGGATTTAGCACCGTTGGACTCTAGGCGGAATCCACCTCTTGTCACAGGCACTTGTGCATGGGCCATGGGAGCATTTGGTGGTATATTGGCCTGGAAGGAACCGGTCGCGTATGCCATATCTCCCCAGGTCTGGGGATCGTTGTTGACTGGCATCATGGCTCCTGCCATAGGGCTCGCCACCATAGGTACCGTGCCCATGGAAGGAGTTGGCATGGGAGCAGGCGCAAGGAGGGTTCCTGTGGGCGGGCCGGCGGCTATGGAGGCTGCAGTCGTGGGAGGAGTCATCATGGGTGCTACGGGGGCTACGGGCTCGGTGTTCGGTTGCGTCGCTTCGTCTTGTGGTTGTTCAGATACTGGGAGGCTGTTACGGACAGCTGCAGCAACCACCGCGGCCGCATTCGCAGCTGCTGTGGCATTGGCAGCTTCCGCGGCGGCAGCAGCTTCCTGGCCCAGTATCTCAGGATCAACAGAATTAAGATATCCAGGGTGTAGACGAGCAGTCGCAGCGGCAGCCATTGATATATTCGCAGAGTCGGTGTTGGCGTCATTCTCGGCTCGGAGCATTTCTTGGAGACGTTCTTCGGCGGTGGCCGCAGTCGGCGACGGGGGGCCGGCTGAATGGCGGTCAGCGAAACAATCAAGGGTTCGGGGTGATTGTTGTAAACTTGCCTTTGACATCCTTTGCCATTTCGTTTTCTGGGTTCAGCTGAGTGTTTTCCATTGTGAATTGATCGTGTAAATCGTAGCGATCTCCCGGCTGAGAGCTTGCCGGCGCGCCGTCGGTCGGGGGAAGGGTGCCGTTTGGCTGACCGCGGTCGTCATTCTTCTCGCTCAGGTCAATTCGTCTCGAAACCTCAGCAAGGACTCCAAGCGCAGTCCAATCGCGGTCATTGATTGGCAGGTCAACCCCAGTACCATCGTAGGCGCGATTTGGATCTTGCTGGGCTTGTTGTTGCTGGAACTTCTGAGCCGCGTGGGACATGCTAGAAATGCCTATCAAGGCCGACATTCGGTCGGCTTCGCTGATTGCAGGACATTTTTTCGTGAGGTGATTCGTCAAGCTATCGAGGCGACCTCGAGGGAAGTGTTCTCCGCATCTGCAAGCAGCCGCGCGCCGAAGGTCAGTACAATCGTTACATGTTGTTACATGCGATAGAAAGGCGGAGTGGCAGAATTGGCCAGCGACAGGAAACAAAACCCGAGGATTGCAACTTACGCCTTGCAGGTATGGGGATATCGATTGCTTTGATCTTGAAGCTTTGGTCCGCGTTCAAAGTATTGCAGAATAAGAGCATTTGGTCGTCTGCCCATTGTCGCGATCGAGTGGCCGATCGGCTCATTTGTCGGTGGAAGCTATTCAATGCGGTGACGTTCTGCCGGGCGGTCTAAAAGTCGCCAGTCCCGAAAATTCCAGGTTCATCAAAGACGAGCGGGCGGTCAAGAAGCTGAATCACGTGGGAGAAAAGTTTCAATGGTCCGTGCATCAGCCCTGCTCAATCGTTTTTTTTCTGACGGGCGGGGGTTGTTGGAGTGGGGTTCATGTGGGGTCTTGTCCAAAAATGACGTGGTTGTTCTCAATCCATGCTGTGTAATCTTTCATGAGATTTCAATTCCACACCAAATTTCATCTTCATAACTTTTATAATACACAACAATACATTCCCTTTCCCGGGTCATCGGCATCCTTAATTTAATTGTCTTTTGTTTGGAATCGGCTTGGAAAGTTCAATTTTTTTTTTCCAGAATCAAGGTCGGCATCCAAGCAGTATCTGATTCTTATAATCCCAAATATTGTGCAATACTAGGAATGCTATTTTTTCTATAGTCCTGTCACCCTGTGTTCTGTGTCTCAAACCTCAGTTACACAGCCACGAATTGCATACAGATTCGATGTATCCGTATACAGAGATCTCCTCTTTTTGAGTAGCTGGGTATCTTGAAGAATTTTAAAAGGAAGAACACACCCATGTAAAATGCTGTAATCATGTAATTAGTGGTAAAATGACGGAATGTGTTGGCAATCAAGAACTCCGACCCCAGCCCATCATCCCGCCTTTGGGTCCTTGGCACCTCGTTGGGACATCCAGCTGCCGGGTCCCAGCTTGCCAACTCTCACATCCGTCACAGGCACCGGAACCTTCCTGACACCTCAGCCGCATCCTTTTTGTTCCATCTTCTAAAAAGGTAAAAAAAACATGTCATGGGCTATCTTGTTCTTTCTTCTTTTGCGGTCGGAACGCTAAAGGAAGAGTATATTGTTTTTGTGAAATCTTTAATTCATTTAATTTGACGAACCTGCCCCCGCGGTTCCATCCTCATCTGCAATCTCAAGCCACAATCCCAGCTTCGACTGACCTTTCGACCGTTTCCCCGATCCACTGTGTTCCCGCATCTTGTTTCCGCATCTCGACCATCCAACCCGGCCCATCTGACTTTCTTTTTTATACCCAGCTCACACAAGGGGTGTATCCTCAGACAGTAGCGCCCAAATCTGTGCGCTCCGGATTCTTCGGAATGGATCAACCGTGCTGACCATTAATCCGTTCTCTGCATACTTGGCCGTCTTTTCCGTTACAACTGCAGCAAACAAACTTGAACGGCCGTGACAATGCTCCTCCTCCATCAGGCGGGCAGTGTCAAGATTGGCGAGGTGGTGCGCTATACGGTGACTTACACCCCTTCAGCTGATCGTATCCTCCCATCACCCGAGTTTCTCTACCTGCGCATAAAGAATACGTGCGCCATTGCCCTTCGCGCCGCTTTTGTCCATGGTCCCTATACCCTCTCCGTCGCTACGTATCCCTCGCACTTCAACCCGAACGAGAAATTCGAAGAACCCCGCCGATATGGAGTACCCGAGTTCGAACCAAATCTCAAGGCTGGTGCTGTGTGGAACTGCCATCTGGTAGTTCCCGACAATATTCGACAAACGGCGGGAGAAGGAAGCAGCAAGCATGGCCATTTCGGAAATGGACCGGCCCATGATGGGGAGAGCGTGTCCTGGGTCATTGAGGTTGCGTCGCAAGTCATGTTCTCGACCTCAGCTGCCGTACACTACGAGATTTTGCTGGCGCGCGACGAAAAGTCGTTGAATCTGGGCTCGGTGGTTCCAATGATAGGAGGGAGTTCTCAAAATCCCCAGCCGGGACGTGTCAGTGACTTTCAGCAAAGCGCCGGGGCAATCAAAGACCATCCGGCCCAGCCAAAAGGCGTTTACTCAAGGGCGCTACATCTCAAAGTGGAAGATACAGCCAGTTTGTGGAATACACCTGAGCTTCCTGGATGGGATGAGATAGGCTGGCTCCGGGCTAGAAGTGCAGATAAGGCCGACGCTCCAGTTGAGCCCGTCATGAATAGTGGCAAGCCCCATGCCGAGAGGCGGCCAAAGAAACCGAAAAAGGTTCATCTGGTCATCCTCACGCATGGGTTACACAGCAACCTGGGAGCGGATATGCTCTTCCTCAAGGAGAGCATAGATGCTGGAGTAAAGAAGGCGAAAAAGGATGCCAAAGCACGGAAGGCTCAGGAACGAGCAGCAAAAAGGACAACTGACCCGGCACCCAACACCTGCTCAGAATCAGATGCTACAGGGAAGAAGGAGGCCGAAGGCCAAGACACCGCCCAAGATGAAGGGGAGGAAGACAGTGATGATGATGAAGAAACTATAGTACGGGGCTTCTCTGGGAATGCTACAAGAACCGAAAGGGGCATCAAGTATCTGGGCAAAAGGTTGGCTCGATTTATTTTATCAATGACATACCCAGACCAGCCATGCTTGCCCACGGCCAAAGCAGCCTCGGAAGCAATTGTACACACGCTCAAAACAAGCTCGCAAAAGAAAAATATAGAGGAAGCCCACAAGCATAGCTCAGTTCACCATGGACCCTCACCAAGCGGCGACAGGCTTTACAAGTTCACCAAAATCAGCTTCATTGGGCATTCACTTGGAGGTTTGGTCCAGACCTACGCCATTGCTTACATTCAAAACCACTCGCCTCAATTCTTCGAACTGATTGAACCCATCAATTTTATTGCCATGGCATCGCCTCTGCTTGGTCTCAATCACGAAAACCCACTTTACGTCAAATTCGCGTTAGACTTTGGTTTGGTCGGTAGAACAGGACAAGATTTGGGCTTGACCTGGAGGGCCCCAACGATTGCACGAAACGGATGGGGTGCGATAGTGGGAAATCTCGGAGACCAGGCGCACAAGCGTGTCTATGGCGAAACTCAGCCAGAGTCGAAACCGTTACTACGAATCTTACCTACCGGGCCAGCTCATATTGCATTGAAGAGGTTCAGGAATAGAACTGTTTACTCCAACGTGGTCAACGACGGCATTGTTCCTCTTCGCACAAGCTGCCTTTTATTTCTTGACTGGCAAGGATTGGGCAGGGTAGAGAAGGCTCGTCGTGAGGCGGGTTTAGTAGAAACTGTTGTTGCCTACGGGTGGGCCGAGTTGATGGGAGCAAATGTTACAACTCCGCGCCTCAGTCCATGGTCTCCGGCTGAAGAGAGCAAAGATAAACAAGAAGAGACAGACACCGGCAAGACAACCCCAACTTTAGAGTCTGGGGATCTTACCGAAGTGCCTCAGCCTCCCACGAATGCCATGCTCGAGGACGATCGACAAAGCCTTAGATCGGCTGCCAGTCCCTTCCAAGAGCAGCCTGTTTCTCCAGAGCTTCAAAAGCTGAAAAGTTCGACTACAACTACTTCTAATCCGCTTTCGGGGCTCTTCAGCTTCTTCCGTAGCGACCCTCCAAAGACCCCCCCACCACAGTCTCCAAAGATCAACAAAATCTATCAAAGAGGCCAGACCCTCAAGGTGGAGAATCTTTCTGTTTCTAACTCTGCATCATCTTCGAGGTCCCGCGTGACCACGGGGACTGAGCTGGGTGACGATGCAGAAGGTGGAGTTTCAGCACCGCCAACTACCTCTATCTTCGAGTCAGCCAGCGATTTGATCAATCCCAAACTTCCATCAATTGAATATTTGATCGACCCTTCCAAACGACCCCGGACGATCTTCCACGACAGAATCTATCATCCAACAGATATCCCGCCGCCCCCGGTCAAGGAAAGGGCTAACAGCCCGCTCACTATCCGTCGGCGGTCCTCACAATCCAGGAGTGCCTCAGGTAATAGCAGCAGCGGTGCCCTCAAGACACCTCAAAATGGATCCCCCCCGAGCTCGCCTACCAGAGTCAGTCATAAAGACACTGGACTCTCCCAGTCTACACAATCATCAATTCAGTCGTCCTCTACACAGAGAAGCGATTACGCGTCTACCATCCACACCGCCGCTTCTTCTGACCTAGACGGACCCCCAACGCCAGGAACGGCGGAAAGTATGATCGACTCGTCGCAAATGCGCGTGGAGGAAAAGATTGCTCGCGCGTACCATCGCGGTCTATCCTGGCGAAAAGTCCTAGTCAAACTCGAGCCAGATGCGCACAACAACATTGTTGTCCGCAGAATGTTTGCCAATGCCTTTGGATGGCCAGTCATTCATCATTTGGTAGAAGCACATTTCAGTGACGAGGCCACATGTCGTAAAAGGGATGTGACTGAGCCAGGGGTTGAAAGAGCGAAATCCTTACAGGAACCTGCCGATATCACGGGTAATGAGACGAAGAGTAGACGGAGCATGGAAGAAGAGGATAATGAAAGGGATGATGTGGTTCCTGAGCTCGTGCCAAGTCCAAGGCGGAGTCCTGTTGTCAGTCGACAGGCAAGCTCAGAAGGTGTGAGCATGAATGCTTTGGGGGTTTTTGGTGAAAGTGGCAGAAAAGGGAAGTTGGTGAGGATGGATTCGATGACTTGGAGCGACAGGGATTGGGCGGATAGTGAGGGGGATTTGAGCGACATGGATATTGGCAGCAGTGCTGGCAAGGCGCAAGCTCAGACAAAGATTGTTGCGCCTGTGCCTCTGTCTATCAACATTCCGCCTATAATTGCGGATGCTCCCCCGGCCAGGGAGAGGAGCATAAGCCCTTGGAGCTTGAACTGGACTGAGAAGATTGTCGGGAAGGGTGCATTGGGTGGAGGGGGGAAGAAAGGAGGGGGTGGCAGCGGCGGAGAAGGGGACAGAGGAAGAAAGTAGGAGGATTTTGACTTAACACGCATATGTTATTTTTTCTGTAGCGGTTACTGGAGGGGCATCTAATACTAGGGTAAGTGAAGGGTACGGGTAACGGACGTTTTGGCGCTGAACATGACGGGTAATTTTTGAACGCATAAGCAGTGTGCATAAGTGGCAGTGGGCTTTTTGAGACTTTTATTGTTACTTTTTTTCTCTAGGATTGTTACCTGTATTTTTATGGAGGGTGGATGAGAAGAATAGGTACAGAAGCGACAGTTTGGTTGGATAGCACAATTACTTACCACATCATACCTGCTATTGCAACCCTCTAGTTCTTCATTCTGTGCAGACACAAATGTGCACACATATTTAGGGTTGGCGCAAAGTAAACTGAGATCTCCAGCGGCAAGATCGGGTGCAACCCAATTCCTCTTCCACGAACTTCGCTTAGTTGGCAATTGCTAATTGAATTTCAGCATCATGCGATACAGCTTCTACAGGGCGTGTGGCTCAGTTGGTAGAGCGCCCGCTTAGCATCAACTTCGGTTCAAAGCATGCGGAAGGTCCCCGGTTCGATTCCGGGCTCGTCCATAGTTTTTCATCCCCTTTTTGATGATGTTTTTTTTCTAGTTTCATTTAACAAATGCAGAGCTTTTAAACCCGCTTTGTGTTGTTGGATTGATGAGGTTTGCTAGACAGGTATCTATCACATCGGGTCAGTTGGCTGTTTGCCGAGCTCTGTCTAGACCTTTTTTTATAATAAACTTCAGAGAAGATAGTCTACATCACGAAGGCGTGATATTATCTTCAATGGGGTAATGAATATAAAATCGTAACAACTTCATGGTTTGGGCAGTTTTGAAAGTTGATACATCCTGGTTTGCGGACCAGTCACGCAATCGCGACTACCGCAGGTTTGCCGGGCTTCTAGTGTAAATGGTGGGGGCAACCCGCCAGTCAGGTCAATTATTTTTGGTTAAAATACTAAGAAAATTGAGATGGTGCGGGTTGTTGCATGTTGTGTGGTGTGAATCGGTTCGGTTCCTGGTGCAGAGAGCGGGCGGATGGTGTGGGTGGTCGGGTGGGTGGGAAAAGAAAACCGTCTTCCTGCTCAGGTACTTTGTACATGTACATGTACAGTGTGGTTTGGTGGAATGGGTTTATTGGATGTGACATGATTTGGATAGTAACCTGGTTTTCGGGGGTTTTATTTATTGGGTGGTTTTTTTTCACCGGGGAAAAACCGTTTGTTGAGATGTGATTTCGGATGCTGTTCAAGTTCGAGTACGTACCTGTAGTTTGCTCCTTCTGAGTCGACGTCGTTTGACAGTCGAGAGAGATGGGAGGGTTGGTTCGGAGTCAACGGTGTAAAATGGGTTGACCGCCTTTTTCTTTCCCCTGGATAGAATTCATACTGTGTCTGTGAGTGATTCAAGTTAGGGATTGTGTGTTGTCAGTGCATCTACATGAACATCAAAATAAATTCCATGCCATTGAGCTTCTGGTCATGCCACGAAGGCAGTCTTCCCGCGATCTCCCCGTCCCCGTCCCTCCATTTTTCTTTTTCTCTCGCAGACTTTCTTTGGGTCTCGTCGGCTGCAACCTTCAATTGCAACTGCAGGGTCCACACCACAAACAGTCAAACAGTTTGGGGGGGCCTTGAACTTCGAGCACTTCTGGGGTGGGTAGTGGGGAGATCAGGTGTGAGCGGGAGGAATGTGACGGCGTCATCCAATGAGCAATGCTCCGGGTACGGCGAGCTTTCACCTTCCTGCAGAATCCACATTTGCGCACTGTGTGAAAGAAAGGCGCCGGTGCACACCCGATCGGTCCTCGCGGTGCTATTTCTCTTTCATTCTTTCTTTCCGAGTCCCTCTTTCTGTATTTACTTTTGTTTTGGTGTTTCTACCAGTTTTTCTTTTTCTTTTTTTTCTTCTCTTTTCGTTTTCAAGAAAAGTTTTTGAGGCTGCTGTGGCGTTACAGTGCACCCATCCCCTCCACTCACCCTTCCCCAGTGTAAGCCGGCGCGGATATACAAAACATCGAGGTACCTCTATTCGCAACCAATTGCCCCTCAGAGGAATTGTACATCGTCAAGGTGTGTCCCAAAAGATTGATTGACTCAAGTATGACCCTCACAAACCCCATTGACTTTTTTTTCTTTCCTTTTCCCCTTTCCTTAACATTATTCTTCCTATTGTTTCCTCCGCCTTGTTGGACTTGGTCCCTGGGAAGTCATCTCCAATTTGGCTTTGTCTTCATTCCGTCTCTCGAGGTCTTGAGAAAGCTACCTCGAGTTCCATTATACACAATAACAATTTCCCCATAAAAATATTCTCGCCTCTCCTTTGCCCCTTTGCTGCTTGCAGAAGTAGGAAGTCGTTATAGCCGACAATTAGCTAACCAGGTCTAGTCATATTTGCCTCTTTCCAGATTGAAGATTCGAAAAGCTGCCCACCATGCATATCCGTGAGATGCTCGCCGACGCCGAGAGGTCGGGTGAACCGTCCTTCTCCTTCGAGTACTTCCCACCAAAGACGGCACAGGGTGTTCAGAACCTCTATGACCGTATGGAGCGCATGCACAGCTGGGGACCCAAGTTCATTGACATCACATGGGGTGCCGGTGGTCGGATTGCAGAGTTGACGTGTGAAATGGTGGTGCAAGCGCAGACGTACTTAGGACTGGAGACATGCATGCATCTTACATGCACCGACATGGGCGAGGAGAAGGTCAATGATGCTTTGAAGAGGGCGTACAAGGCAGGCTGCACCAATATTCTGGCTCTCCGGGGTGACCCACCACGAGAGAAGGAGAAGTGGGTAGCTTCCGACGACGGTTTCCGTTATGCTGGCGACCTTGTCGAGTATATTCGGAAGAACTACGGCAGCCACTTCGACATCGGTGTTGCTGGTTACCCCGAAGGCTGCGATGACAACAAGGACGAGGATTTGCTGCTGGATCATTTGAAGGAGAAGGTCGACAAGGGTGCGACATTCATCGTTACCCAGATGTTCTACGATGCCGACAACTTTGTTCGCTGGGTCGAGAAGGTCAGAGCACGCGGCATCACTGCGCCCATCATCCCAGGTATCATGCCCATTGCCACCTACGCCAGCTTCCTTCGTCGAGCGAACCACATGAACTGCAAGATTCCCGAGGAGTGGATGGCGAAGCTGGAGCCGGTCAAGAATGACGATGTTGCTGTCAGGGAAATCGGCAAGACGTTGGTTGCTGAGTTGTGCCGCAAAGTTCTTGCTGCTGGCATTCACCACTTACACTTTTACACCATGAACTTAGCACAGGCGACCCGCATGGTGTTGGAGGAGCTCGAATGGATGCCGTCAGCGGACAGGCCGATCAAGCAGGCACTTCCCTGGAAGCAATCTCTTGGCCTTGGCCGCCGTGGCGAGGATGTGCGCCCCATTTTCTGGCGAAACCGCAACAAGTCATACATTGCGCGTACCCAAGAATGGGACGAGTTCCCCAACGGTCGCTGGGGTGATTCGAGATCACCTGCTTTCGGCGAGCTGGACGCATACGGTGTCGGCCTGACGGGCACTAACGAGCAGAACCGCAAGAAGTGGGGTGAACCAGCTTGCATCCGGGACATTTCCAACCTCTTTGTCCGGTACCTGAACAAGGAGATCGATTATCTGCCATGGAGTGAGGCTCCAGTAGCCGAAGAGGCCGATCAGATCAAAGACGAGCTCATTGACCTCAACAAGCGAGGCTTGATCACCGTAAACTCCCAGCCTGCTGTAAACGGCGTGAAGTCCACTCACCCTGTTCATGGATGGGGTCCTTCCAACGGTTATGTTTATCAAAAGGCGTACCTCGAATTGCTCGTCTCTCCAGAGCTCTTCACTGTGATTCAGAGCCGCATCGAGAACCACCCTGACTTGACCTACCATGCCGTAAACAAGTCCGGAAAGCTTCACACCAACGCCCGCTCGGAAGCTCCGAACGCAGTCACCTGGGGTGTTTTTCCCGGAAAGGAAATTGTCCAGCCCACCATTGTGGAGAGAATCAGCTTCCTGGCCTGGAAGGATGAGGCCTATCAGCTCGGAACCGACTGGGCTCGATGCTATGAGGCCAATACCCCTAGCCGTCTCTTGCTAGAGGAGATCATGAATACGTGGTATCTGGTCAATATTGGTATGTTTTGGTTGAAACAAGGCCCTTGATTGTTTGGTATGCTAATTGGATATACACAGTAAATAATGACTTCCACCAAGGAAACACCCTTTTCGAAGTTTTGAGCGGCCTGGAAGTCGCAGACTTGAATAAGGTGCCAGAGCCCCCAGTCAACGGGGAAGCAAACGGAGTGTACCAGAACGGTCACTCAACCAATGGTGTCAAGGCTTCAACATAATGCCCCGATACATTTTTTTTTCCTCGCCGGACTAATCCGCTGCATAACGAGCTAATGACACCGGCGAGGAAACTTTTTCAACATTTTGCATGACATAACTAATTTCAACCTCAAGTTGCAACGAAATAACTCTTTTAATATCCATCCTCCATCCGATACGCACACAGCCTGGTGTTTTGGGCTCGGAAAAAAGACGGGCAAGGGGAAAGAGAAAACGCACAGATTTCATATATCGAACGAAACGACTTTCAACACGGCATTTTGATATTACAGCAAGCATTATACTCGGGGCGTTTCTCTTTTTAATGAGAGGTGGCGGCGAACCACAAAAACGGGTCTGGTTTTTCAACAAAAAATGGGAAAGGAGCATGTGAGACTGGGCTGGGCTCACGGTTGGGTCTGGATGGATGGATGGTTTGGTGGGCGGGAAAACATTTAACATAGAATGGAAAAGGAGAGGAGGGAGGAAAGAGTGATATCTCAACGATACCCCAGGTGAAGAGGCACGAGCTAAAAAATGGTAACATGGTTTTAAACATTCTATTCTTAATTTCGGCCAGGATATTCTCTACTCCCTTGGCAGGTGGCGGATGAATGGTATGCCCGGTGCTTCGGAGCTTTCTTGGTCGGCGAGTTCGTTATTCATCTTGTGCGACGGACTTGTAATGAATTTGCGCAAGGGCCGGAAGATGAAAGAAATGTCTCCGGGTACCGGTAGTTACCTTTAGAATCCAAAATCTAGACTAGTCAGGTGAAGAGGGATGTAAATATAAAAATGGAGATGAACCTGCAAGATTTAACACAAGACAACAGTCTCCGAAAGTGAAGACCTTCGAGTCGATTAAGTAATCCGTCAAATCGCTTCCTGTCCGTTGCTTCGGGGGTGATCTTGACGAAGCGATAAATATTGCCCCCTTCAAAGCTTCCAAAGCTTCTGGAAAGAATGACTTGATAAGGATTGGACATCTCCGGTCGCCCCGCCGGTCATCGCCGCTTCGCCTTTGACCGTCAAAACTTAAAACAAGGCTCGGCAGTTGGCTATCTCTCGAGCCAAGCTAACTTCTGTGGATCGGCCGATCCCGACGGCTTCACCAATGACAAGAAATCCATACTAATAAACTTTAAAATTTCCAATAATATAAAGTCTTCTGTTCGCCTTCGTTGATCAAGATTGTTTTCCTGCCTTCATCCACACAAACAACGCCAGAACATACTCAACAATTCACTTGCACATCTGTCAAAATGCCTTCAACTACTCCCACCGTTCAACCCCTTACCCCCCCAGCGGGATCCAAGATCAACTTTGGTGCCACCGTCACAGGCATTAATATCGAAAACCTCAGCGGTAAGACTTGAAACTTTGTGAATTTTGTGAATTTTGTAGAAATATCAGTCATACCTTCCAAAATAAAAAGGGAGAATACCCGTTTAAATCGGTAACCTCCTCGGTAAGACACCTCATCTCAACCAACTTCCAAAAAAACCCGGGTTCACTAACAAGGTATACCAAACAGACGATGACTTCAACCTCATCCGCTCCGCCCTCTACACCCACCAAGTCCTAATCTTTAAATCCCAATCCCACGTCTCCCCTCTGGCCCAGTACGCCCTCACCCAGCGCTTCGACCCCTTAGCCCAAGGTTCCTACGGCCACGGAGCCTCAGTCCCTTCCACCAAGAAATCCATCCTCCACCCAGACCTCAAAACCATCCCTCATCAACCTCAAGTCCAAGTGATCGGCAACGGTTTCGTCCCTTCTTACGAAGGTCTCCAAAACATCCAACTCCGTCACCCGCACCACAAGACCTTCCACGCTACTTCCATCCCCCAAGAGGACGACCTCAACTACACCAGGTTCTACAGATGGCACATTGACGCAGCCCTCTACGGCCTCGCCCCGCCGGTAGTAACCACCCTACTAGCAGTCAAGGTCCCCTCCGGCCACCGTCAAACAGTCCGATACGACGACGGAACCGACCAGACTCTAGACGTCCCCCTCGGCACCACAGCCTTTATTTCCTCTTACCAAACATTCGAGAACCTTTCCCCCAAAGACCAAGAATTCGTCCGCACCACCAGAGTCGAATACGCCCCTCATCCATACATTTGGATGAGCGGAGCCAAGTCCCGTCCCGACGGCCTAGGAATGGTTTCTCAAAACTTGGAAATCCCCTTCTCTGAACTACCTGATATCGATCCTTTCAAAATTCAAATCCTGCCCATGGTGTGGAAGAACCCCCTGACGAACAAGCTGGGACTGATGATTCATCCTTCTGCCGTTCGCAAGCTTCATCTCAAAGACGGAACGGTAATTGATGATCTCGCCGAGGCCAGAGAGATTGTCCATAGGTTGCAGCGCCCTGGCATCAGCCCGGAATGGGTCTACGCGCACGATTGGGAAGAAGGAGACTTAGTCCTCTTTCACAACCGCGGAGTGCTTCACTCCGTCGTTGGAGCATTTGCCGAGGATGAAGTCAGATTGTTCAGACAGTGCAATGTTGCTGCTAGCGGGTTCCCCAAGGGGTCTGGTGAGGAGGTTCCGGTGGTTGCTTGAGAGAAGTATTTGTCGGATTGCGATTCCTTCTTGTCTAGTGCTTTGGTTGGTAAGTGTCATTCTTTTTTTGTAGTTTAGATAGTTCAGCGTGCCTCTGTTTGTGTTTTCAGTTAGTCCAATATAGTATACTTGTTCTCTTCTTGCCTGAACCTATCTCAGCACAATAATATCTTTGCCTTTCACGATCCCGTTCTATTTATTTTTTGTCTTGGAATCTCATCCATTACTCTTAGAACAAATCGAGCCATGCGAATATTCTCCTCGAAGGATCCGTATCCCCCAGTCATTTGAAACATCCTACTTGGAAGACACAATTTCTTTGAACGACACCTCGAAATTCCGTCTTTCAATTCTCTGGCTCATCTCAAGAGGTCGATATTAAAGCGCCAATGCCCCAATCTTCCAAAAGCACACATCTACTTGGGAGGCCGGACAAGTACTTCAAAGAGTAAATTTTTCACGTTGAGGAACATACTGAACAAGAAGTCCAAGAAAAAAAAATTGAATTAACGAGAAATTTTAGTTATCCTTTTAACTCCCCAAAATGACATGCCGATTCATTACTGTACATGATAATTTTACATAATATACGCTTTGACATGCTGAGCGCTGCATCAAGAGCGTCTCTGCCAATGTCAAGAGTGGAGATATAAAAACGTCTTCTTTTCATTTGAAACACACCATCCATTGACCCAGAGTTTATTGCTTGGGCTCGCCGGACTCGCTAGACTCGGATTTTTGCTCACCCTCGCCACGGGAAGCCTTGTGGATCTGGTCAAAGAGGTTAAGAGTAGCCTCCTGGAACTCATCGGTCTTCTCCTTGATCTCAGCAGCGGTAGCAGTGCTATCACCAGAGAGGATGCCAGCAATGTACTCGCGGAAGGTGGTGATCTTCTCACGGAGCTTGTCAGCCTCGACCTTGTCGACCTTGTCGGCGTGCTCGGCAAGAGCCTTCTCGGTATCGCTGATGACGTTGTCGGCGCGGTTGCTGGTCTCAATGACGGCCTTGCGCTCCTTGTCCTGCTCAGCATACTTCTCCGACTCCTCAACCATGTTCTGGATCTCCTGCTCGGAGAGACCGGAGCCGGAGGCAATAGTGATAGACTGATCCTTGTTGCTCATCTTGTCCTTGGCGTGGACGTGAACAATGGAATCGGCATCAATGTCGAAGGTAACCTCAATCTGGGGAACACCGCGACGGGCAGGGGGGATACCAACGAGCTGGAAGTTGCCGAGGAGCTTATTGTCCTTGACGAGCTCACGCTCACCCTGGAAAACCTTGATCTCGACAGCGGTCTGGAAATCGGCGGCAGTGGAGAAGACCTGGGACTTCTTGGTGGGGATAGTGGTGTTGCGGTTGATCAAACGGGTGAAAACACCACCGAGGGTCTCGATACCGAGGGACAGGGGAGTAACGTCGAGGAGGAGAAGATCCTTGACTTCACCGGAGAGAACGGCACCCTGGATGGCAGCACCCATGGCAACGGCCTCGTCGGGGTTGACAGACTTGGCGGGATCACGGCCGAAGATGCTCTTGACGGACTCGGCAACCTTGGGCATGCGGGTCATACCACCAACAAGGATAACCTCCTGAATGTCCTTGGCGGTGACGTTGGCATCCTTGAGAGCCTTCTTGACGGGCTCGAAGGTGCGCTTGATGAGGGGCTCCATCAGAGTCTCGAGCTGAGAGCGGCTGAGCTTGTGGTTGATGTGCTTAGGACCGGTGGCATCGGCGGTGATGAAGGGAAGGGTGATATCGGTCTGGCCCTTGAAGGAGAGCTCAATCTTGGCCTTCTCAGCAGCCTCGCGAATTCTCTGGACGGCAATGCGGTCGTTGGTGAGGTCAATGCCGCTCTCCTTCTTGAATTGCTCCATGATGTTGCGGACAAGGACGATATCGAAATCCTCGCCACCAAGGTGGGTGTCGCCGTTGGTGGACTTGACCTCGAAAACGCCGTTCTGAATCTCAAGAACGGAGATATCGAAGGTGCCACCGCCAAGATCGTAGACAGCAACGACGCGGTCGGCCTCCTTCTCAAGACCGTAGGCGAGGGCAGCAGCAGTAGGCTCGTTAACAACACGGAGAACGTTCAAGCCAGCGATCTGACCGGCGTCCTTGGTGGCCTGACGCTGCGAATCGTTGAAGTAAGCGGGGACGGTGACGACGGCATCTGTAACAGGTCTGCCGAGATGGTCCTGGGCAGTCTCTTTCATCTTTCCGAGGACGATACCACCGATTTGTGATGGCGAGTACTTCTGGCCGCGAGCCTCAACCCAGGCATCGCCGTTGGTGTGCTGAACGATCTTGTAAGGCACCTCCTTGATGTCCTTCTGGACTTCTGGGTCGGTGAACTTGCGGCCGATCAACCGCTTGGTAGCGAAGAGGGTGTGCTCTGGGTTAACAGCGGCCTGACGCTTGGCAGCGCTGCCGACGAGACGCTCGCCATCCTCGGCAAAAGCGACAACTGATGGTGTCGTTCGTGCACCCTCAGAATTGGCGATAATCTTGGGGATTCTGCCCTCCATGGTGGCAACGGCGGAGTTTGTGGTACCTGACCATTGATTGCTGTCAGTCTTAACCGCGTGACTCGATTCTGACGTCGCCGGCGCTTGAGGCGAGTAGGAAAGAACTCACCGAGATCGATACCAATGACGGTACCCTTGGCCTTGGTGGACTCGAAACGGGCATAGGAAGGAGCCTTGCCAGCGAAGCGAACCGCTGGGGAAGCTCTCTGCAGCTGTAGAGGGGAGCAATGTTAGCAATTGCCGAGCGCATGGCTGAGAGTGAAGCTGGTTATCATGAGCTTACAGCGCGGGCAAATCGTGTTGGCATCATTTTGAGGAGTGTGATATGGGATTATAAACGACCAAAAGAAAAAATCAAAAGCTGTTAATGGGGAATATTTGAAGAGAAGAACAACGCCCTCTGCAGTCTATGCCAATTCCTGGGTCGCTGGTGGTATGGATAGAAAATGGAGACGGACGATGAGGAGCAAGAGGAAACCTGCAACGTCTTTTGTAGGCAAGTGGGAGGGAAAAAAATTCACAGCAGGTTCCGTCCGTCATCGACATTCGTCGAAATTTTGGCAGTGGCACACTGCGGGCGGGCGGGCAGCCGACCTCCAAGCTACTAAAATAAGTGGGGTAAGAAGCACGGGCCTCAAGGAGCGAACCTTCGAGAGCAACCTCCAAAAATCTCAAGAACCTTTCACCCAAACACCGCAAAAGCCGGGGCTTTTCTGGGAAGCACGTGACAGACACGTTCTTTTTGACCTTTTTGCTGGACTCTGGAGTACGTGGACGGAGCTTTGCAGCTTGGTGCACCGGCTCGCCTCGGGAACCGATGACCCGCTGAGACATGGATCCTCTTTTTTTTTTTTTCCCTTCTCGAGATCAAAGTAATATCATAAACACCCTGGCTTGAGATTGTTGACGGATGTGACGGACAGCTTAATTATATGACTCGCTATACAGATCAAACTTGTATATAATAAATCTCATCCCTCCATGGTTTTATTGGTATATCGACTGGCAATTACGATTTTCATTGTATGTACTATACCTGGAGTTGCTGGTATGGGCGGCCAGACAATGTCTGTTGCCATTTCAACAATTGTCTACCTTATTCCTTGTAGAAGTATTCCGTAATCAAGTATTGTATGTAGTAGGCCAGAAATAAAGGTAGGCCTTTTTTGTGGCGACTGATCCGATAGTCTGTCTGTGTTCTTTATACTTTGCGACAGGCAATTGCGCCTGGACTAATCTCCCCGTACTGTCCCCCCAGGTCTCCGCCCAGAATGTACAGCGATGACGAACATACTCGCTCGGCACCATGTTCTTTGAGAGGATCCCTCCCCAAACATCCTCACAATAACAACATCGAAATTGGATAACCTGCATCTCGAATGCACCAAGATACGTAGGCCACCTTATAGGCAAATTGGCACAACAGATTACGGCCTTCTGGAGAATACCCACGGCAACTTGCACGGCTGATATCGGGGTACGCCTTTTACCTAGCATTCTCGGCACTGCGCAGCAGGAGCCCTCTGCGACATCATCACTACCGCCACCTCCTCCTTTTGAAACCACCTTCATATCACCCATCTTGATGGTCGCATCATCCTAGTCTATCTCGTCAAACCACCGGCCATCCATCATGGCTGTTACTGACAACAGGTATGCCGAATGTGCACTCGGCCAGATGTTCCATTACTGATATATCTGTAATTGTAGTTACAATCCCACCGAACAGCTTATTCTTGCAACACCTCGAAGGCGCTATCGAACTGGCGTTCGTTGGCAGTATGTCTCTCCTCTCCCAGTTATGCGTACACGCGTATATAGTATCTAACACAATTCTTACCTACCGCCGCAGACATTGGCAGCTTCGGTCACTTCTTGGAAGCAAGGGCCAAAATGCTATCTACTTCCCAGTCGCCTCCGGTTCCGAGTCGCATCCTTTTCACATTCGACAACTAAACACGACAACGGGCGAGCAAGAGACAGTCAAACATCTGGGGTTCGTTCCCATGTGTCTTGTAGCGCGCAATGGCTGGGTCTGCGCTGGTGGTGAGAAGGGTGCGTTTGCGGCTTTCCGCGTCGGCGAGACAGCAGAGGATATGAGCGTCGATGACAGATTAAGCCTCGCCCATGACAGACACCTCCTCGCGCTGGGCGAGCTAGATGAGCGACATCCGATCCCGCTCGACAGCCCCGCTTCCGAGGAGGCCATTCTTGCATCACTTGCGCGGGCTCGCGCCGAGAAGAACATGTTGGCGCGAAACAGAATATTTGGAAAGCAGCGAATCAACGGTATCACCATGTGGTTCCCACCCACGGTGCAGAAACCATGTAAAGGGGCATACGACCAAGGCGTGGCCGTCTTGGCCAGCAATGACAAGGGTGTGACTATCATCAGCCTTCGGGAGCAGGATGTGTTGGACGATTTGAAATACCCAGATTTCATGAACCTCGCAGTTATATCCCCAGATGGACAGCTTCTGGCGGCCATCAGCGATGACCCCTTCCTATACATCCATCAGAGAACGGAGAAAGATTGCGAAAAAGCTGACGACAAAAGACGACCATGGGAAGCCACTACCCGCCAGTACGAGTGGAAAAAATGCGGAAGGATTCAGCTTATTAGCCAGAGTAAAGATGACCGCTCAGATCACAGGTCCATACAACCATACCAGGAACCTTTTCGAACGCATGTGCGTAGGCTAACAGTCAACAGGGGCAGCTTCGCCGCTTGCTTTTCGAGCACCGGCAAGTATCTTGCGGTGGGAACTCAATATGGGACCATCTCAATCTTCAAGGTTGCTGCGTTGACCTTGCCCGGTGTTGACCCACTCATAACCCATTTCAAGACATCGCGGCCGGACTTCTGTGCCGTCAGAAGTATGGAATTTTCCCCGGGCCCAACCGATCTCCTTGCTTGGACTGAAGATCGTGGCCGCGTGGGGATCGCTGATAGCCGCACAGGATTTGACTCTCGTCAAATCATACATATTGATCAAGGTGACTATGAAACCATCGCCGTCACCGATAGGAGTACCATAGACCCGCGTCTTCTGGAGCAGCGCAGCGACAGGACCAGAGGGTCTCTTGAGGCATCGAATTCTGCAGCTACCTCGGACCGACCAAGCCGAACACCGGATTTGCTAGAGAATTTGAACATTCCACTCACTGCCGAAGAAACGGTTGTTTTGGAAGCCATACAGGACCACCGCCGTCGTCAGAATCAATGGTCTTCGAATATTTCTAGGCTCGGCGCTGAAAATCCAACAGGTAGTGGTACTAGAGGTGGGATTGGTAATGGGAACGGGAACGGGAACGGGTCACGTACTGCTAGACGGACCGGAGCACCGCCCAGTGGAACCAGAGCCGAGGGTGAGGGCGGCAGTAGAAGAGGACCACCTGCCTGGCCCGGCCGAGATATCTCGCGTGCTGTGGACGACATCCTAGACACCATCCGTGCTCGCGAATTCAGCCGCACCCGATATCTTCAGAGCCTGGGGGCGGCCGAACGAGCCGCAGTTCTTGGCACAGGTGCCACTACTTCTACCTCGAGCGGCGACAGATCGGCAGAGGATAGCTCCGGGAGTGCCGCCCTCGCTGCCGCCATGACCAACGGCCTTGCGCCGCCAGAGAGACGCCGGTATGACCCCAGCAACTTCTTTCGCGCCGAGTTTAGCCGTACTCCCGCATCGCAGGCCGAAATCAGCTCGCGTCTTGCGCGGTATCACCATCTCGCTGCCTTGAGTGACAGCACGATGAGCATCCCACCAATCATCCCCACAGTCCCTACGGAATGGGATAGTACTGATGCGCTGTATGGCCCCTCTGTTTTCTTATCTCCCGGGTCCATACAGCCCGCCACCGCGAGTGCGGCTCGTCGATCGGAAGGGCGCTGGGCAAGTTCGATATCTGGTACTAACCGTAGACTTCTTAGAACGAACTATCTCATGAGAGATCTTGAAGAGGACTCGAATCGTCGGTATTTTGGGTCTGTCATGGGAGGCCTCCAGGGTCGCCCGGAGCCCTTCGATACTGCTGGTTTGTCATGGAGTGAGAATGGAGATATCATGTAAGTTTCCATACACCTGTTCCTCGCGGCCCTCAAAACAATTACTAATGGTTGCTCTCAGCTTTGTTGGCTCTGCTACTGGCATCTTCGAATTCCACGTAGACAAACGGAGTCGGAGGCTTTTCCCCAGTATCACGTTCAGCTAACCAGTACATTCAATTCGTTTGATCGCTTTCATTTTTTGTGGTTTCTAAACTCACTTGGCTTTGCTTATAAGTAATGTTTGTAACAAAGGCGGACGAGGATACGCATGCATAGCAGATGGAATTAGGATGGCTTTGGTAACGGGGCGTTTTTATCTTTTATCTCTTTTTTGGCTTCTCTTGTCAAATGGAAGACTTGAGCAACCTGACAGCTTTGGGGGAGACAATGGCAAACGTTCGAGCTTGGGGCACTCAGTCATGTAGGCGACTGTGAATTCGCCCAGAATGGGGCCGATCAGTACACATTGGCAGTTTGATATTTTATACCATTATCTTTTTTTCTTCTTGGAAAAATAAGCATACATGTTGCAATATGGCAACGTTTGGTTTCAGATTCTGAAGGCAGAAAATGCTTCGTAATGCCTGGGCCCATCAAACGCATGCTGCGAGGTAAACTGAGCAAACATATGGTGCGAAATGGCAATATACATGGATAACATAGCTAACCAGAAAATCATTATATAATCTCATTTACGCTCTCAGCGCCTTGCATATATGTAGGTCCGCAAGCAACCACTGGGTGAAAGTGTCTTTCCGTCAGCATGTGCAGAGAGCTTCTTTCACCCGTACAGTAAGCCTTTAACCTTCTCAGCGATAGCCAAGCTGCTCGTCAAACCAGGACTCTCAATCCCAAGCAGGTTAATCCACCCTTCATACCCTTGTTCCTTTCTGATCACAAAATCCACGAATCCTTTGCCGTGGGCTACGGCGCCTGCCTTGCCCAGTTTCGGACGGATGCCGGCGTAGTCTGGTTCCAGCTGCGTTTCGTCCAGGCCTGGCAGATACTTTTTAACTTCCTTGATAGTTTCTGGCAAGCGCGAAGTGTTTACGCTCAGATCAAAGGGATCATCAACCCACTCCACGTCTGGACCAAACTTGATTCTCCCAGCCAAATCCATCGTCAGATGCGTGCCTAGCCCCCCATGACCAGGTTCGGGGGCGGGATAGATCAAAGTGTTGACGGAGGGGGAAGAAGCTGGGTAAGAAAAGTAGTTCCCTTTAGCGTAGTACGCCTTCAAGTGTTTGGAGGAGGGAACGATGAGGTTATGGATTGTTACGGCATCTAACCCGGCTGAGTTAATTATGGTTGCAGCGGTGATGGTGCTTCGTTCGGAGGTTGATGTATCTCGAACTGTCAGTGACCAGCCTGACTTGCCTGAGTTGAGGGGGGCAATGCCCTCAACCGAGGAGGTAAGCGCCAAAGTACCTCCGGCTTCTTCAAATAACCCCAGGAGACAAAGCATATAATAATGACTGTCGATTATCCCCGTAGTGGGCGATTCAAGCACACCCGCTTCTGCGCGGACGAATGGTTCTCTCTGTGATGCTTCCTCACGGCTTAGGAAGTGCACAGGAACATGGATTTCATTGGTGCAGAAGTCGTGGATCTGCTGAAGAGCTTCCAGTTGGATTTTATTCTGGGCTACGACCCATTTCCCTGTGTTGCGGTGAGGGATCTGGTGTTTCTTGCAAAGAGCATATAGCTTCTCTTTGCCAGGGATGCAGAGCTGTGTTTTAAGAGAGTTGGCGCCGTAGTAGATGCCTGCGTGGATGACCTCACTATTCCTCGACGAGGTTTCTGTGCCTACAGCGCCATGTCGCTCTAAAAGGAGGGTTGAGGTATTTCGACCTCCTCGACAAGCGAGTTCTTGGGCTATGGCCAGGCCTACTACTCCGCCGCCAATGATCACATGGTCGAAGTCGAGGGATTTTGGTTGCTGGGGCTTCGGGGTGGAAGAAAAGTGTCTAGTAACAAGTGAGGGAATTGTGGTTCGAGACGTTATCGGGGATGATCTGGACAATACCGCAGAGCGGGAAAAGAGCCGTGTGTTTGACAGCCGCATGGTCTAAACGTTTTGGGATGACGGCATTGACCCCATTCAGATGTATCCGTGTGCAACTTACAGGTCGGTCGGGGCGGCCCTTGCTCTCGGTGATTGTGCCTTATCGCTCATCGGAGCGGGGCCGGCAGTCGGAGATCCAGGGGGGCCTTGTTGCCGGCCGGAGGTGCAGCTGGGGTGGGTAATGATTTCCCACATGACTGCCTGATGAGTCGATGACACATCAATGGTCTGGCCAGCAATCATATACATACTACACAAATGCTGGTGGATGAATTTCTCGAATTTGTAATGATCATCTGACATCGCCTTCAGACTCAATTTCTTCATGTCATCTGGGTTCTCTTCAGGAACCGGAGTTTAGATCTGTGCATCTCTGGATGCTGCTTCCGGGACATCCTTGGCGTAGAGTTTATTCCGTTTCAGGACTCGGGCAAAAATCTTCCAGCTAACAGCCCACCATTCTCGAATCAAGAACGAATATCTAGTGGGAAAAAACAAAAGGTTCAGTATGCCGATGAACAATGGGAAGTGGAAGGAGGCTTGTTGGGTAAACAAAGAGCAGGAGAGATCACCTGCAAAATCTGACCAGTTTGTCAGGAAGCCACCACAATCGTAGCATCTGTGCGCCCATTGGGTGAAAGCAAACAGAGACACCCTTCCTTTTGTGTTGCACTGGCGATCGTCATGCGTCACTTTCCAGACAGGGTAAGTTAGTGGGGCTCAGGTACCCCACTAGCCCACCTCACCTCGGAGCATCCCACTTGTAGCCCACCAACTCGGCACAGCCAAGAGCAACCACAAGCCTCCAGAAGCGTCATGCCTTCCTTCGAAGAACCCACTTGACCAGTGGTAACCACCTTTTCTCAAGATAAACATTTCCTCATCGGTGGAAACTGTAACCCCAGCCTCCGACACCACGAGCTGCAAAGTAAAAAAGTGGTCTGTCAAACGAACGAACTCTCAGGCCTTTCCAGGTTCCAAGTTGTCGCCCAAGTGCTCGTTCAGAAGAACATTCAAGAAGCAGACAACATGACCGAAAACAGTCCGTCTACGGCCAAAACCCATCCGGACTCACATTCAAGCACATCAGCACCACGCATCAACACGATCATCATGTCTGCCATTTCAGACCCAGCCAGACCTCTGAATGGGGATGGCCCTGCCTCCCCATCACCCGGAAGACACCCCTCCATCTCTCTTCAAGCTGCTGCAACCCTCAATGCTAGTCTGCAGCGCGAATCTCCCTCTCGCCGTAAGTGTTACCACGCTCAAAAGCTGATTCACCTTCCCTTTTTTAACGTTAAGATGCAGGTTCAACAGGTAGCCCGCTGTCTCCCAGTCGGCATTCACCAATCAGTGACCGCCGCCGCTCTCAGGTACACATGAACCTTCAAATCGCCGACCCAGCTGTACCAGCACCGGGCGAGATGCTCGCCGATCACCACAACAACTCCTTCCAGGAGCCCTTCAATCTTAGCCCTCGCTTCATGCACTCCTCGCCCCGACTCGTTGCCACCGGAGAGCCCACTCACCAGCGCGCACCGAGTCTCGGTGAGATCCATCAAGAGCTTGAGAATGAGCAGGAATACCAAGTCAATCGACTTCTTGCCGAGATCCGCCGTCTGCAGGATGAACTTGACCGTAAGAATCGGTTCCAGGGAGCGGGCGCAAACGACGAAGCAACAACAGGGTCGGTACCGATCCCAACCTCGCACCCTTCGAACTCGTCTATGCCCGGCCCCAGTTCGGGATCATCCGTCCCGCGGTCTCCGGGATTCCCCCATCATCCGCGCAGCTCTTTCGACGTGACCCGTGCCGAACTGCGTCGCCGGTCTAGAACCCCTAGCAGAGGAGCGTCGCCTAGGTTGCGTTCTACCTCAATCAGCGGAGATAGCGGAGAGCAATGGCTACTCGGCAGCCGCGATGAAAATGCTTTCTACCAAGCCGAGACCCAAGCTCTGACTCGTGAGAATCAAATGCTCAAGAAACGTATCAAGGAGCTCGGTAAGATCCATTCGTGAAATCGTCGGTCTGAGGCTGTCATATATACTAACAACCAGTAGAACGAAAATTGAGCGAGTCACATGGCGATAATGCGGCCATTACTCACGAGCCTCCTGTGCCCTCGCATCTCACCCATTCGACCTCAGTATCCGAGGAAGACCCAGTACCCGCACTCAAGTCTGGTACCAGCTCCAACTTGTAGGAGACCATGGTCACCAGGACAGACCCGAGCGGTAGCACCCTGTTTGTCACATTTCTTTCTTGATCGAAGCCCCATTGGGGTGTCGATCAACGGGCAAATTCGTTCTATTTATATTCTCAAGGCGTTCGTTGGAGTTATTCTCTTACACACAAGATTCTTGGCTCGCAAGACATCGTGGTTATGCATCTTTGGTGGGAAGAAGAGTTTTTTCTTCACTGTCACAGGAGTTTCTGGTAATGTTTAAGGAATGGTTGTAATGGTAGTTCCCGGGTTATTATTGATCATTTTATGCCTATCAATGGTGGAGTTTTCGGTTGTCCTTACATTTCGTCTTTGTTGCTCATTAGATCGGGCTCAGAGCAGTAATGAGAATCGTCTTAGTCACGGCGTTTTGGGTCGGGAAGAGAGGGAGGGACGCCTTTCATGTATGATTAGAAGACTGAGCTGTGATGGCGGGTTTTTTTGTTGTTTTTTTCTTCTCTTTTTTTTTATATTTTTTACTACCTCTTGGTTTGTGCTTTGTGACATGAATTCTGGTTATTTTGAAAATTTCATTCATTGTGGCCCGTTGTTGTACATGTCATCAAATTCAAGTTCAAGAGACTGAGGTGCAGGATTCCTTTTGTTTGACCCTTGTAGATCAGAAGGCATACCCTATTCTGAGATTTATTTTGAGAGCGTTGTAAATCTGAGACAACTTGTATACTAAAGTTGAGGTCACCCTATTGACCCCTTTAATCACACGATAAGGAACGGGTTCTGATGTGAATTCCCTTCCTTCGAAGGAAGGGTTTCTATTCCCCTCACGACCGATCGGTTTGATTCGATTCCCGTTTCCTCGGTGAACATTTGTTGGGTTGGTAGCCACTTACCTCAGGTCGCGGTTTAGTCAGATATCCACATGACACTAATGCAGGTACGGAGTGCTTGGACAACGGGTGGGAAAGGATCGGATGGGATCGGATGAAGATGACTGGAATTTTCGAGGGCTGAGGATACGTGTTACGGGAATGGGAAATATCAGGATTTTCGGATGTTTTTGCTGTATGGCGGGTAATTCGTGTCACGGAATGGCTTTCTTTTTGTTCTCTAAAAGTATCATGGATGGATGGGTAG
Source organism: Podospora fimiseda (assembly GCA_033297215.1). Classification (NCBI taxonomy): domain Eukaryota; kingdom Fungi; phylum Ascomycota; class Sordariomycetes; order Sordariales; family Podosporaceae; genus Podospora; species Podospora fimiseda. The sequence continues at coordinate 175,143 of MU865326.1, read as the reverse complement.
GTCCAGGACTGGGTGATACCTGTGTTCCGCGGGATTGGTTGGTTATCTTGGGTACTACTACTGTATGGTTCAGGGTGAAGAGGATGTGATGATAGGCGCATGTACGAAGCATAATTTGTGTAGAGTGAATATTTTCGTCCGGCAGAATTTTAGAGGGATCAGGGTTGTAGGTGAAGCTGAGGATCGGAGGAGGAGAGAAATTTGGGATGGGAGGTTGAATGGAAGGGTTTGATGGAATGGTTTGATGTGGGTAGGTTCTGTGCAACGAATGCAGGTACATATGATATCCAGGGTTGTTAGGATTAGAGAGTCCGGGTCCGAGAATGATGTAGAGTCAGTAAGAGGCACTATTGAGGGGTTCGGGTTACATGAGAACGAATGAAGGGGCCAAGAGGGTGAATCGATAAATGTATGTATGTCGCGGTTGTGTGACGGGTGTATATGTTGTGATACTTGTGTGTACGACGGGAGGTAAAGTAAAAGTGAAAGGGTTGGTTCTATTTTGATGACAAGGGCCACGAGGGGACCGGGAAGCTTTGTTTCACTGCAGGAGGAGGCTCAGGGGTAAAATAAACGGCTGGGAAAGCAAAAGAACTTTATCAAGCATTGAGATGAGGATGTTGGGATGAATGATGTTTGTAGTACACAAATAAGGTGGCAGGGTGTACGGGCTCATGCTCGAGCGGGCGGATGGGATGGATATCGGGCCCATATGGTTGCGAGATGGGTTGATGCATATCCCATGGAGACACATAGCGGATGCCAGGCCAATTAACGGTTAAACTGAGAAGGCTGGTACACAAAGCAATAATACAATGCAGTTGTCCGAAACTTATTGGCATAGCAAGTAACAGGATATTTCGAGCGGTACCTTACCTAGGGTGTTTCGCATTTGGCGAGCCCCTTCTCCACGATCGTCGGGAGTTGCTTCTCAAGGCTGATGGCTGAACGTCTCAGCCCAGAAACCAAAATCCACAAAGCGGAGCTGGCGAGTCCGGCAGAAGTTTCGAAGTCTTCGGATTATGGAACCATTTTATTTTTACGAAGCAGCATTTCTCATGATGCTGGAATTTTCAAGTTGCCCGCCGTCAAATACCCGATCGGGCAGGTGCATTGATATCGTGTTGTTGTTGTTGAAGATTTCAGGTCGGGACGGGGTGGCCCGCAGTTGCTGAAAAACATTTGTTTTCTTTTTCGAGTTGTCAGTTGATGAAAAAAGAAAAAAGTCAATTCACCTCACCCAAACATTTTTCCATTTGGGTGGATCCTCCCAGCCGGACAGTTTGGTTCGGAACCACCCACCCCTGAATTGGACCAGCGTCATGGGATGGGATTGCCCCGCGGCTTGATCTCCAATTCGACCATCCAACAAGGCGACAGGGGTGTTTCTTCCCTGTCTTTGGTCTCAACGGAACCTCACAATTTTGTTGCTCATCCATTTTTAGTGTCGGTTCATCTTACCCTTCACCACTCATCACGCACATCTCACCTGCATGGAGGATCGGAAAAGAAACGAAAATTAAAAAAATGTCATCCGCACAGGACCAAGTCCTTGTTGGGAGACTCTGGGTGAGTGGTGTCTCTGGTCCCTCTGGTCGGAACTGAGCGATGCAAACTCTGTCTCTCTTCTGTCCAAATAAGCGCCCAGTTTCACTGCTCTCAGAGTTGCTTGTCTTGAATTTGCATCCCGTGCCCAGACAAGAAGCCGCGCCCAAGCGCGGAAGTACCGAGATGTCACCATGAGAACGCCTGGATGATCTAGCTCATGGAGCAAACCGTTGGCCTTTTTTTTTCCTTGTCTGTCTGTGTTTCTTTTTCCCACATGTCATTTACATATAAGGACTTGACTTCCTCCGCCACGGCCCTCGCCGGACCCTGTCCGTCGTCTCTGTTCCCCCTCCCCCTCCTTCCCCTCGCTCCTCCGTGGGTGGCGCCCCTCCAAGCACCTTGCGACCGATCTCATATCCCCGACCACCCACCCAACTCCTGTACCTCCCCCTCACAGGTTCCATTACCTTACCCGGACCTACAAAGGACCTTGGAGCTAGGATATTAAACCCCCACTTTCACCACCACAGCCATACAGATACACATAAGTACTCCGGCACGGCGCAGCCTGTCTGGCTGGAAATTGTCGTCCTGACGTACCCAGGTATACTCGGCAAGCCGTCGTTATAATTGCCTGTTTTCGACCATTGACCACTCCCGTTGCGACGATCCGGGACCAGCCTGTTTCCTGGAACTGGGACGCGCCTGCCACCCTTTTACCTTGCTTATTCGAGCTCATCCCTCACGCGTCAAGTTTACTCCTTGATTGTTTTTTCTGTTTCTACTTTCCAGCCTTCTTTTTCAAGTTTTGTTTTGTTTTGATCTGTTTTGCGACTTTTTCGACTTCAACCCCCGACCCCCCTCCCTTGCAGATGCATCACCCATGTGTGGCCCACACGATATAAACAATAACAACAACAACATCACCACGGCCATTGTGTACTTACCTTTACTGTGAACGCCCTTTCCATGGGCCATAGAAGGTCCATGTCTGAGCCGCAGGTTCCAGCCTCTGCTGTGGCCGGGCTAGAATCATCACCAAACCAGTCTTCAAGTTCAAAGAGATTACGACCGCCAGCCTTGAATCTTGTCGCCGACGAGGCTGAAAAAGTGCCTCTACGTGCTGACGATAAGCTGCATAGAAGAGAGTCGAGACTTGGATTGAGGAACATATTCAGCCGGAACAAGGGAGGAGCCGATGGAGAGAAGACCCCGATTACCCCTAATCGACCTGGCGGCCTACGAGCCTCGATAGCTGCAGGAGTCAGCAACTGGCCTTATGGACTGGGATCAGCAGGTAGCCAACGCTCTGAGAGCACCCTCCCCCCGCTGAGGCACAAGAAATCAACAAGTGCGGTTTGTTCTCAAACACCTCCAGATAGTGCCGCAAGCTGGACTCCACCACCACTCTTCCAGGCCTACCCGCAGGCCATCAAACACGCACATCTTCCAGCATGCACTGCTTCTCCTGACTCGGTTCTACGACTCAACCACAAAAACACAATTTCCTTCGGTGGGTTGAACTTGGGTTCCCCATCCGTCGAGAAATTTGAGGAAGTCACTGGCGAGCAGAGTGAGAAACCAAAGAAGAGGCACCACCGCAGGAACACTTCGGGTGTCTCGAGCAAGCTAGAATGGACTTCCAAGGTCTTCATCCTGGTAACGTCGGGGTATCTACTCCAGTATACTGGAGAAGGATCATACGACCGATTACCAGAGAAAATCCTGCATTTGGGCAAGGACTCGGCAGCATTCGCCAGTGATGCTATCCCTGGGCGACATTGGGTGCTTCAAGTATCTTCGGTAGCAGACCCTGAACGTGCCGGTAGTTCGCAATCGTCTTTTCTTCTTGCACGGCTTCCATTCCGCGGTCAGGAACGAAGGTACTCATCGAATTTTCTCATGGTTTTCGAGAGCGGAGAAGAGATGGAGAGTTGGATTGCCATCTTGCGACGAGAGATTGAGGCTTTGGGCGGGCGCAAAGTTTTATCAGAGACAGGGAAGCCCAAGCCTGAGGATGAAGATGTGCACTTGAGGAGCCAAGCCAGTCAGAGGACATTGGTGGTGAAGGATGCTGACAGGTTTTCTCGCATCGGGTCGCCTGGACTTGCTTGGGACCGCCCCGGTATTCAGCTTGACCCCGCGGATGAGGAAGGGATTCGAGAGCAGTCTTTTGACGATACTTCGTCGGCAAGCGTAATATCTCATGACGGTAGACAGTTGGACGCCTTGAGGGACAGCACCAACCGGTTTTCTTACATCTCATCGGGTCAGCGGACGATGGTGACATCAGCTGGTTCGTCTCCCGCGTGTTCGCCAATTCGTGACTCATTCGCTGAGCACGACTTACGTGTTCCGGATCTCTCGCAACTGGATGAACACTTGCAGCCGAAGTTGAGGCCCAATGCTGCCGCGATCAATGATAGGAGACAGTCTCTGCAGGCGACAAATCATGTGTTTGAGTTGCAGCTTGCATCGGCGCAATCGCTTCGGCCACGTTCGACATTATCCAACAATGGGAAACCCGAGATGCCGTTGTCTCCTGCATCGCATACTCCCGTGAATATCAGTAGCCCCCATCCTGTACCATCAACGCGGATGAGTTCACGAAGGCCACCTCCATCTGCTATCTCTATCAACCCCCGCCCACTGTCGTTGGTTATTGACCAGCCATCACCTCTCTCCTCTTCCCCAACAAGCCCACTGCGGACCGGGAACCAGAGCATTGACAGCACCATCTCGAGTGCCTCAGGCAGGCTGTCTATTTTCTTGCCAATTCAAAAGCATAATGACAGCGAAACTGAGGAAGAGCTCTCGTCGAGTTTCAGATCTGCCGGAATTCCTCCACCGCGCCCACGGAGACCTTCTGAATGCTCGGACCAATTTGATGAGGATGATGTGACTTCACCTGGTCAGTCCTCATTTGTTAGTCCATATTCCCGCTCAGCATCGTCTCTGGGAAGATATGGAGGAAGTCGTCAAATCACATCAATGGCGGGAATGCTCGATGGCCGAGCTCGAAGGTCCAGCTTTTCATCGCAGCCATCGACTTCGCCTCCATCTTTGAGCCCCTTCACATTGAAATCTGCTGCCAGATCTTCGCAGCATCTCAGAACCGACTCGGTCATCTCAAAGGCTCTGCTGGAACGACGCAGCATGTCGCAGCTTGCTGAAGGGCCGCCACCTGCACCACCACCGACGCGAGCACTACCTCCAATTCCGCAGCAGAGGAGAAACAGTGGTGCTCCGCCGCCGGGTTTCATTTAAAACCGAAAATATCAACATCACTGTACTAATAATCAATGGCGCAGTTGATCTGCATCGAAAGGGGGAGGTTCCTCGTCTCTTAATTATTTGGTTGGGCGCTGTTGTATCATCATATATATATATATGGACGGATATGCCGGGAAGGGATATGGAAATTTAAATTTAAATGGTGGAAATGTTTTTCATGAAGGAAACGGATTAAGAAAGATACTTTATACCCACACAACACACACGAAGTCTGACGACAGCATTTTCGTTTCATCAAAGTAGTTCAAATGATATCTTGTGTTATCTGAATTCATAGTCGTATTAGCATTAGGTCAGGCAGAGTTAAAATGTTTTTGGAAGTGCATTCTTTGTTTTAGCTGCTTTGTATTGTGTCACGTTGTGGTAGGATTGTTGTTGAGGATTACGAGAGACACTCGGTGTGTTTGTAGATTGGCAATTGACGGGCAGGTGCCAGGGTTGGGTATGGGGGGTGAGGGTTGAGTTCAAGCAATGGAAAGCTGTGGGTTGATGCCAAAAGAGCTGCGTTGAACGGTTTCGAGCTAAAAAGAAAAAGGAATTTAAATGTACTTGCCGGTATCGTTGCTAGCTTATGGGAACTTTGTGAAACTTGGGCTTTATGTGAATCAACCTAATAAACTTTCTTCGAAAAAAGTTTTGGAGGGGTGATTTGTGAATCTTTTCCCTCCCGCCAGGCCACCCAATTTTCGCCCCACACTTGGAATATCCAAAAATTCGTGAAGCGACAGCAGTTCGACCAAAACCCCACCAAAAGTTCGACGACAAAGCAACAGCACACCCAGCATCGAGTTCACCGATCGCGGACCTTGTTGCCCATATCAAACCTCCTTTGTCGAATTCTCGCCAAGCTTCTATAACCACAAAACCAGATATCAGCAAATATGGCTGCTCAAGCAAAGTATGCCTCTCCCCCCCCATGCCTGCCACCCCTAGGCCATTTCTGCGGGTGCAGCCATCTGACCTAGTTTACAATACAGGCACGACTGGGCCGACGATGACGACCTCGATGAGGTGTCGACTGACCTCCCGCCCCCCCAGAAGATCCAAAACAAGGACGGCACCACTACCATCATCGAGTACCGGTACAATGACGAAGGCCAAAAAGCCAAGACCACCCGCCGTATCCGCTACATTACCCACCGCGAGGTTGTCAACCCCCGCGTCGCCGAGCGCAAGCAATGGGCCAAGTTCGGTCAGTCGGCCAAGGACGGCCTCGGCCCTGCGCATGATACCACTACCGTCGGTGAGAACATCATCTTCAAGCCTTCGACGAACTGGCGGAAGGATGCGCGCGATGAGAGCAAGGATCCCAACGCCCAGGCTATGAAGGACAAGCTCAAGGACAAGAAGGTCAAGTGCAGAATTTGCAACGGAGAACATTTCACTGCCAGGTGCCCGTACAAGGATACTATGGCCCCTATTGGGGAGGCTGCCGGTGGTGCCGCAGATGCGGCTGTTGGTATGGGCGACGAGGGTGGTGCTGGACCTGCGGCTACCGGTGCGGCTGGCGCGGGCAAGAAGGGATCGTACGTCCCGCCGGCGTTGCGTGGTGCTGGAGCAGGCGGTGCTGGCGCTGGTGCTGGTGAGAGGATGGGCGGCAAGTACGGAGAGAGGGACGATTTGGCTACTCTCAGAGTTACAAACGTGAGTGGCTACGTTATACATGAGGATATGCAGGATGTTTTGCTGACAGTGAATAGGTATCCGAGATGGCCGAGGAGAACGAGCTTCGCGATATGTTCGAGCGGTTCGGCCGTGTCACTCGCGTCTTCCTTGCGAAGGACCGCGACACCGGCATGGCCAAGGGCTTTGCGTTCATTAGCTTCGCGGACCGTGGTGACGCTGTCAAGGCTTGCGAGAAGATGGACGGTTTCGGTTTCAGACACTTGATTCTCAGAGTCGAGTTTGCAAAGAAGGCTCAGTAAATTTCTGTTTAAAAATGATGGAGGTTTTATAGATTGGGCATTCTGTTTTTGGTATGGAAATGTGTGGTTGGCAAAAAATGGACCATGTGTTTTCATGTATTTATTCCTTTTTGCTCCAAAGTTTTGATGTTGTTTGCATTGTAGAGGTTTATACAGCGGGTAGTCAGTCATATCTCGGTGAAAATACCGTGGTCGATGAGGTAATGGATGAGTAGTTGTTCTTGAAGTTTGGTTGATGCCTCTGCGGATTTAGATACCATACTGGGTGGCTTTAGACTTGTTGGCATATATACACCATTCTACTGGCCTTGCGATGGCCATATTTGCACAGGAGCAGCTTTGTTGTGGCTTTCTTGTCAATAACATCAGTAAGGAACAAGTATGACCTCTTCATTCTTGATTAAATATATTCCAATTCTAGTGAATTATAATATCGATAACCCCGTAATGCTCGACTCAAACAGAAAGACACAAAACGTGAGCTGGCCAAAGAACACAATGGTCGTCCGCCTCCTCCGCCTCAAAATAAACATTATCCAGCCAGATTATCTATCATAACTCATTAGGTTACTGGCTGTCATCATGAACCATCGCTCCTGCCGCTCAAAAATCTTTCTCTTTCTGACCATGTCGTAATGTCTCATCGTTAAGTCGTCATTAAGGGGGGTATTGGCGTCGAAAGCAAAGCATAAAAAAGAAAATTCAGTGAGTGTTGATGTCTGGGTATCCGGTCCCCAGAAGAGTTTTGACGTAAAAAGAAATTATCAGAGAATGTGTCGACGAAACTGAAATTTGTCGTGTAAATGTTGTTGTGTGTTGGTAGCCTTCGAATTCACCCCTTTTCGTCTTCTTCCTCTCCCCTTCATTATGGTCACCCGTTACTCATCACCGACGTATCCATAATTATCGATCAAGCCACATATTCGTTACCCTCCCTCCCATCCCTAGTCAATTTACCGCCTGGCCTTCCCCTTCCCCTTGCTCTTAGCCTCATTTTTCTTCTTCTCGTCATCCCTAGGTCTCTCCTCCTCCTCCTGTCTCTCCTCGTCACTAACATCCCCATCCCTGTCACTCTCACTATCACTGTCCCTGTCCCTTTCTCTCTGCTCCCGTCTCTCCCGCTCTCTCTCCGCTCGTTCTTCGCGCTCAACCCTCGCCAACTCCTCATCGAGCTTTCTTCGCTTCTCAAGAACCTTTTCTCGCTTCTTTTCCTCCTTCTTTTGTTTGCGTCCTTCCAGTTTCTCGGTGAAGAGGTATGGAGTGCTCTTGATTACACCCCCGAGAAGTTTGAAGCCGGAAGAGAAGTGGGCTTTGGCGAGCTTGAGGTGGTGCTTGCATTCCGAGTAGTTGGCGCGGGCTGTGGCAGCGCGCTTTTTGGCGCGGTAAGCTTTTTCCTTGCGGGCGGCGGCCTTGAGATTTTCAGAGGCTCGGAGGCGGTCGAGTTGGAGGGCTGTTAGGGTGCCTGAGGTGCCGGGACGGGGAGGGGTGGATGAGGAAGCAACAGGTTGCTCATCGTCGCCGATGTTTACTTCGGCGGAAGTGGGAGAAGGGGGGACGGGTTGGGGAAGAGGTTTCTCTTTGGAGAAGGGGACGGTCTTGATGGGCGCTGGAGGGCGGGCCATGCTGGTTCGGCTGAACATGGGGATTGTTTTGTTTGATGATTGATTAGGTATTAAATTGTTCGTTGGACACGGTCAAGTAGTGACAGGACACCTCGAGAAAATAAGGCTTGATAGAGATGCTTATACTAGCTATTCAAAAGGATCATCCAAAGAAACCGCTGCTATGGAAATTACACAGATTTATATACATATTTCTCCCTTTTTGCTTCTTCCATTTTTAGATCATCCTACACTAATTAAGAGATTAGGGGACGATGACTCTTTCAATCGTTCGAGAATAATGCGACGCTGGACGCGTTTTTCGAACACGATCTATAGATAATTGGATGCGCGGGGTTGCAAGCAGATCCATCAAGTTTATGCGTTCCTTCGGGCACCCCTGGAGGGCATGGATCATGAACCTCGACGTCGTCACTTGAACAGCCGTTAGACAGCTGGCAGCAGCTGTCGGAGGAGGGGACTTTTGAAGGCATGAAAACCCAATCAAATCAATGGGACATCGCAGCATTCGGGGAGTTGCACTGGATGGAGAGCGGATAAAGCCCCCAATGTTTCCTAGTGGAGGGTACGTTTGAGTTTCTGTTGGGTTCAACAAGGCTCACACACAGATGCACAAACATGCATAAGGGAACACGGTTCCTGAATCCGAAAAGTTGTGCAACACACCATCATGAAAAGATGGTGTGGCGGGAATATCGCTAGCGGATTGCCGGAAGATATTCGTACCCTGGTGGATGGATGGAACCATAAAGAGATCCCGAGAAACCGTTGGAAAGAAAATTGACAGCAAATTCCCAAGACATCTTTTGTTGCTGTATCGACGCCTAAAACAACCGGGGGTCAATTTAAAGAGTTGCCGACAATGGCGAGGAATGGGGTCAGAATGAGAGAAGCTGAATGGTTCAAGATAACAATCATTGCCGCGGGGTTTCGCTTTTTAGGTGGCTAGAAAACACGTTTACCCACGTCGCCCACAAAAACCCACTCTCTTAGCGGGCATGTGAAATAAAAGCAGAATCCCCCAGCCAAGTGGCAGGTTTGGCACGTTTTCTGAAGAAACCTGGAAGTTGGAAGTTGTAGATGTTTTTTTCTGTTCTTGTTCAAAGATACCCCACGCTTTTGCCCGCGTGCAGACACTGAGACACGGGTTGACACGGCACAGGTCACTCTAATTTAGTCTTGGCGTTACGAATTCAACTGTTCCCAGTTGTCGTCACACGACCCAATTCGAGATCGATCCTTTCAGACAACAGGTCCCTGCTTATTGCCCCTCCATTACACCCCAAACTCTTTTTTCCCCTCTCATTTTCCTCCCTCTTTTGCAGAAAGGGTGATGATCTCACAGTCACTGAAGCTCAACGCTTGTGACTTTCTCTGATTTCGGTCTTCAACACCGAATTGGAATAGGAGAGAGAGAAGAATATGAGCACTTCAAAAGACGACGGGCCCAACGGCCCTGAAAACACCATGCGCCAACGGAACGTACCCAACGGAGAAAAAACCACCACCACCACCACCACCAACACCGCCGAAGGAAATGGAGACGTTGCTGCTTCTCGTGCAAAGAGGACTTATGGACGAACACCTGGAGGACAGAGTATGCCTGCCTACCCTTTTTTCATCTTTTTTTTAGCCTCTCGGTACCTGCATTGGATCAAGATGGAGAACCCCACATGTGCTTGGGCATTGACATGTTTTTGCTAACCATGGACAATCTTGGTGTTGCGGTGCAGTCTTCGTAGTACCCGAAACCCACGACATGGTCTCGCAATTGCTTGACCCTCGAGAACCAAAGAATCTGTCCGACTACCTCGTGATTGGTGTCATCGCGGCACACATTTGGCTGGCGTACGCACTCCCATCGAGCTGGAAAGTACCCGTCTGTGGAGCCCTCTTTTTGTTTTGGAGAGCCGCCTACAATGTGGGTATCGGCTATCTCTTGACGGTACAGTCCAAATACAAGCTGCTTGTCACTTGGGCAAAGCGGTTGAAGGCATTTGAGAAGCCTGAAACTGGCAATAATCCTCGACCATGGCTCTACAAGCTTCTCAAGACGGAGCTCGAGGCTAAAATCCCCCACGATTACAACATGGACGAGTCCCCGATCGAGTACAACACTTGGCTCGCGTTCCGTCGCATTGTGGATTTAATTCTGATGTGTGATTTCGTCTCGTACTGCCTGTTTGCCATTGTCTGCGGAAGCAAACCTGATGGTGAGGGTGTTTTGGGAACCGCTGCCCGCTGGGCCGTGGGTATTATTCTCATTGTAATCAACCTCTGGGTCAAGTTGGATGCTCACAGAGTTGTTAAGGATTATGCGTGGTATTGGGGTGGTACGTAAATCCGGCCTGATATTTGTTATTCTTACCGCTGACAGGTTTGAAGACTTCTTCTACCTCATTGACCAGCAGCTCACTTTCGACGGCGTCTTTGAGATCGTCCCTCACCCCATGTACTCGATTGGGTACGTTGGGTACTACGGCATCTCCATGATGGCTGCCAGCTACAACGTGCTATTCATTTCCATCTTTGCCCATGCTTGCCAGTTCGCCTTTTTGGCCGTTGTCGAGAATCCCCACATCGAGAAGACCTACAACCCACCTCCACCTCGTCTCAGACCTGAGTCTGAATCCGGCGGCAGCGACTCTCGCCCCAGCTCCTCGAGCAGCGCCGCTGCAAAGGCGGAAGAGCCCGTTCCTGTTCACAACCTATTCGGGACGTTTGACTTTTACCGTGCGACGGACTGGGCCGCTCTATTCTTGGTTGTCTACTTTGTGGCTTTCACTCTGGCTACTCCTTGTACCCCCACGTGGCAAGCCTTCTTTGTTGGAAACGCCCTAATGATGCGTCTTTGGTACTCGGTTGGTCTTGGAATCATGCTCAACAAGCAGTCGGCAGAGGGCAAGTTCACCCGGCATTTCCTCAAGTATGGCGAGAGCAAGGGGGAGGCATGGCGTCAGTGGAAGGGTGTTTACCACCTGAGCATGACTGTCTGCCATGTCTCATTCTTAACTGCTTGCTGGAAGATGTACACATATCCTGAGGACTGGAGCCATGGTTTTGTGCTCCTCAAGCATGTTGTTGGCACCAGCTTGATTGCTCTCCAGATTTGGACCGCAACCAGTATTTACGAATCTCTCGGCGAGTTCGGCTGGTTCTACGGTGATTTCTTCTTTGAGAACACCGGTAAGCTTACTTACAACTCTATCTACCGTTTCCTCAACAACCCTGAGCGCATCATTGGCGCAGCCGGGCTTTATGGCATGGCTCTCATAACATGGAGCAAGGCCATTTTTGCCATGGCTCTTATTGGCCATCTCTTGACTCTGGGCTTCATTTCTTTCGTTGAGAGGCCTCACATGCAAAAGATCTATGGTGAAAACATTCGCAAGGAGGCTGGCCTCACAAAGTTTATCAACCGCGCACTTCCCGAGCCCGTGAAGGGTTGGTCGAAGGGTGTTGACAAGGTCCTTGACGAGACAAAGGAGTTTGTTGGCGAGTTCGTCGAGGCTGCTCGTTCGAAGCTGGCTGCCGGGTCCTCGACTATCGCCAAGGACACTTCAGCTTTGTTCAACAAGTATCCCGCTCGCTTGACCCTGAACAGAATTCCTCCAAACCTTGCTGGGTATGATCCCAAGCACTACAAGCTGTCTGTTGAAGGCGAATCCTTGATTGCTGCTGATGAGAAGGCCAGCGGTAAGGAAAGTGCCACTGCTCGCTTCTCTAAGGGTGTCAAGACTAAGGTCTATGAGTACGGTGCTCCTATCAAGGTTCAATGGACTGCCCCTGCCAACCACAGCAAGAAGGATTGGATTGGTCTGTACATGGTAACGGACAACCGTTCGAGAGAGTCTACCGAGGTCACATCTCTTGGCCGCTGGATCCCTACCTGTCCTGGAGAGTACGACACGACCACTGAAGAAGGAATTGTAACATGGAATCAGCCAGCGAACTCAAAATACGCCGATGTTGCTCTCGTACAGGGAGAGGTTGTCTTTGGCGGCGATAAGCTGTGGTGGACGCAGGGTGTATTCGAGTTCAGATATCATCACGATAGCGCCCACAACGTTATGGCTATTTCTGAGCCATTCGAGGTTCGAATCGCCAAGGTTGACGGTGAGGATGTCGAGGTTGGACCCAGGGAAGTTGAAACCGCTCTCCTGCCTATTGTTCGCAATTGCCTCGACAGGGACCCCGAAATCGCGCCCAGCACTGTGGATGAGCCATTTGGCGGACACGTTGAGAGGGATGGTAAATACGCTCAGAGGGTGGTCTATGCCATTCATCACATGTTTGGTGTCGAATTTGCACCCGCGGTTGTCCCGGCTGACGGAAATGTGAAGAAGCTGGCTTGGAGGATATGCAACGCCAAGCAGGTTTTGGTAAGTCAAACTCAATGACAGAAGTGTGATGGTTGCCTTGGCTGACCAGATGACAATAGGCACCTTATAGCATGTCGTCACCAAGGGCCAACGGCGGTGCGACGACACCAACCACAGACAAGTTTCCTGACTCATTTTAAGAAACCAAAACAAAGTGGGGTGGATATAGCTGGTATATGACCGCCTGGTTTTTTCATATGCTCTGTTCTATTTCGCCATATAAACTGGGGACATAGATGGGGATGGTAGATGGAGTTGTATGGAGAGATAAAATGGGTGATGAAAGAATTTTGCCTTGATCACATTTGATACCTATCATTAACATTTAAGATGCCACCCACACGGGTCTATTCATGTGGGAGTTTTTAGTATTCTTTTTCAGGCGATGATAACTTTGGTGGGAGTAGGAGGAATATATATATGTATATAAAGACCTTGACGGTCGAATCTACAATACCTACCCCCTTGAATGTTTGTTAGCCGAATACATAAATATCAATGCGGCTTTTTTGGAAACTAAAAATGTTTGTTTTTATTGTAAAAAGGCCTTTTTCGTTCAATAAATGACTATTCATTTAAATGTAGTCCTTTTCATTATTCAAAATACTCAAAATACTGTTTATCCTGTAGACCGATGCTTTTGCCTTTGGACATCTTCCCAGGTAGACAATGTTGTTTCGTTCTAGCCTCGCCTGCCTGCCCCAATCCAAAGATCTTGGCAAAACTTGAGGTGCGATTCTTCTAAGTTTCCACAGGATCAAACACCACAAAGCAAACAGCGGCACGACCATATCGAATTGAACCAGTAACCCGTATCCAATCTTCCAAGACTTGACTTGACGATGGAGTAAAAAAAAGAGTCAAAAACATACAACACCAGGGATTCCCCAGTGGTCACCCACCTGAGTACTAGTCTGGCCCCTTCCAAGCTTATCTGGGGCAGAGCGGACGGGATGCCGAGTTTTCTTGGAGGTATGGTCGTATGTGATAGATGTGTACTGAACTTTGGTATTGAGTGGTGTGTGACTGTGGTTTTGGCCCAGCTACGTACGTAGTATTATTATCCAGAGAGAAAATCAGCAAAATGGGTAACATGTTGGGAATGAAGAATTAGAGGCAGCTGTACGATATATCCGCAGGTCACAAGATGAGAGTATGAACAGGGTCCATCCATGTGACGAATCCGACGTTCAGTACCTCTGAAAGGGATCCTAGTTGAAGGTGAACTGTTGAACAATGATTCGGTGTAGCCAAAAGGTACACAACAATAACTGTCTCTGGAACAAGTAATGAGAAGGTAACTTGTGCTGGTTGAACTATCTGTTGCATACTGAGGAATCTATCTAAGCTGGCTGATTCCTCCGTATATATAGAGAGTGGTCTTGGCGGCTCTCGTTGTCTTGACACTAGGCAACGTCTATCCTCAATGTCCATCCTCGATGCGTGGGCATTAGGCAACGCCTATCCTCGATGTCCTGGCACTAGGCAGATCCGTGACAATCCAGTCTTTCGACGGAGCATGCCACTAATTGTCACGGCCCTGCCTGACATGGTTGTGCACAACCTTATTTGCAACCCTAACCCTCGTCACTCGTTTGTATATATACTTCTCAAGGTGCGGATCCTTCCAGGGATCTCTTCCTTTCTTCTTCATCTTAATGTTCTAGACAATGGAATAGAGGAATCGCAGCCTTGACTCGAACTGCCTTACCCAGCCGTCACACTAATCCATCTTTTTTTATCTCTCTGGGTCTCTTTTAGATGAAAGTCTTCTCCCTAGACTATATATTTGATCAAGAGAGGTTTGAATCACCAATTGTCTTGTCTGATCTTGCGAGCCTCTCTTTCTCAGGAAATATAGACCAGCCCTAGACTGATAATGCTCGATTCATGAAAAAAAAGAAAACCTTTATACTCGAATATAGACAAAAAAAAAGCCCAATTGGTCAAAAAAGGTGTAATAGCAATGTCAATTGTTATCGTTAATTCATAAACCCGTAAATCAAACCCCAATCCTTCCCGAATCATGCCTGAACAGTAAAATACGTACGTATAGGTAAAACAAACGGCCAAAGGCTCAAAAGTCAACATCATGACCAACAACCACCACAAACCCCCTCCAACCATCTGCTTTTAAAACAAATTTCCCTTCCCTCAATTCCAATAATTTCCAATCATGAAAAAACAGTCAAAAAGTATTCCAAAGTCCAATTACAAAAAACAGGGCAACATAACTTCATTTCATCAACAGAGGCACATTCTGTCGTCATCATATGCTCATCATCTCCTGTCGACACACGAAAAGCAAAATAGTCATAACATCATAAACGTATGAAAATATAAAACCATAATCCCAATGACTTTGAATCAAACAAAAGAAACAAAAAAACACACACACGCACACGCACATAAAAAAAACACCTCAAGCGACTAAAGGACCAGGATGCTGTTCAGGCGGTCCATCCTCAATATAGTTCACCCACTCCGTCACCCGGTGCAATCCTCTTCCCGGTCCACTTAACCCAGCCTGCATCGACGGCTTCGCCTCGAACTTGTTATGCTCTCGATGAGCGTGCGGCGGTCGTCTCCTCACATGGGGAGCCCTCGCGGACCCTCCACTGGGATCCCATTCGTGCGGTGCCATCCCGTGTCCCGAAGGACCAAACCAGTCCGGAGTCGGACCGCCGGGATGTCTACCAGGGATATATATATCCTCGTCCATCGTATGTCGGCGAGGGGTACCCGCGGTAGGGATCGGGGCCGGGGCCGGGGGCGGGGCTGGGACCATTCCCATTGGCTGTGCAGGGTGAGTGGCGGCACGAGCGAGAGGAGGGGGAACAGGATGGGGACCTCTATTAAATGGCACCAAGGGCATTATGCCCATGTGCGGGGCTGGACCACCGACTCCGATCGATGTCATGGGCGGAGGCGGGATTGGGGCACCAGCGCCTGTATGATACCCGACGGGGGCGGGGGTATTCCTACTCTCGGGGTTGAATCGGTCTGCCAATCGTCGGTCGAGTGATGAGGCTCGTCGTGGCTCTGGGGCTGGGGCGGCTTGCTGTCTTTCTGCTGCATGTTGAAAGTGCCTCTCGCGGGCCGACATCTGCCTCTCCATAGGTGGGTTATGTCTTTCAGACATCGACATGTGCCTCTCTGGGGCAGTCATGTGTCTCTCAGGCGCGTGCATTTGCATTTGGGTGGGCATTGGCATCAGTTCGGGGGATGGATAACGAGTGGGAATATGCTGCCAGGAATCTACTGAGTCCGCTCGTCGTGTTTCAGGGGCAAAGGCATGTCTATCACGCGAACGAGATTGCCGTTCATGCGCGAACTGTTTTCGACCATCCGTCGAGTGCTGGCGTCTTCTGCTGGAGGTGTAGTTGTCGGTCATATACCCACCTTCATACCTCTCTGGGGATGCATAGCGTCCGCGTGGATATTGAACCTCAGATGCATAGTCATACCTAGGAGCAGCCCGGTCAAATCCGGGCCGTGACACAGGTTCAAATGCCGAGCGGGCTGGCGCTGGAGCCATCTTGACGTGTGTTTGGGGCGGAGAAGGTGCAACGACGGTCGCAGCTCGGGGCAGGCGGTAGTCGTCATCTCCGAAGGGGACTGCGTAACCACGAGGATCAGAACGTCGCCGAGCATCCTCGAACTCATATGGGTTCTTGAGCTGGCCATACTCCCTTCGCTCAGGGGTATGCTGCTCGAATCCATCAAATGAATGCATTCTCCGGGCGTGATGCTCTTCACGCTGCTCATACATTCGATGGAGATGTGCTTCTTCTTCGTAACTTGAAGGTCTGCCAAGCGGGGGCCGAGTACGTGCAACAGGTGCTTGAGAGGGGGCAAACGCTGGCGGATATCCACGAGGTGAAGGCGGCTTGGATGGATGTTGGGGACCAGACCCGAACGGGTTGGGCCGTGGATTCATCGTGATCCGCACCCGCTCAGTCCGTAGAGCCTCAGTTGGACCGGATCTGTACATTGGGCAAGGACAGGCCTTCCACCTGTTGCCGCACATTCCGCAGAACTCTGCTCCACAGCGACTGCATATCCAAATGTTAGTGAACGGGGATATTCGATTAAGTAGCTTGAGAGGTCGCTTACCATTTTACGTGGTTTGATGCATCCTTGAGGTCCTCCGTTGCTCCGCATCTGAAACAGCGCTGCCATCCTTCGAGCCTGGGTTGTGCCATGACATGTGCGTCGGGCTCATCCCTCGGACATTCAGTTTGACGATGCCACGGGCCATGGCAGTCGCAACATATCTTGGTGCTGCAGGCAGTGCAACGAGCATGGCTGCGGCCTCCTTTGTGTCGGCTGCTCTCCGGGCGGACGACAGCACCACAGCCTTCTGAAGGGCAGTATATCTGGTTGCTCAAAGCTTGCGAATACTCACGCCATTTCCGCTTCCATGCCTCTTTGAACTGAGGGTCAAAAAGGTCCTCGACCTTCTTGAAAGGGATGAGGGCGTTGGATGAGCAGCACCGCGGAGGCATGGCTTCTGGTGATGTCATGGAGCGCGCAAAGTTTTTCCTAACGCAATCTTGACACATCCGGTGTGCACATTGGAGTTTAATGGTTCTCTCAACCAACATCCTGTCATTTTTGCAAGAGACACAAGTTGTCAACCTACAGGCGAGCATTGTTAACAATCAATCTTGCATCATCCGGACTGAAAGTAAGGCTCTACTGACCTTTTGGCAGGCTTTTCGAGCTGGGCAGGGTGGACGGACGATCCGGGAAAATCCGGATAGAATGCAGAGCGCCCAGATCCCAGGCTACGAGAAGAGGCAAAATGAGAGTCACCAGCTGTTGTGTTTGCTCTCTTGATCAAAGCCGGAGGTCTGGAGTTGTAATCTGAGTCATATTGTCTCGTAGATGGTCTAAAAGTCGTGTTAGACTGGTGCACACACAACGTTTGCACAGGAAAGGGCATGATATATACCTTCGGGACTTTGATCGAGACCTAGATTTAGATCTAGCTCGGTCGTCTTCAGGGCTAGCAGGTCGAGAAATATCGACGTCGCGCGGACGGCGATACTGATCCCACTTGGAGGAAGGGGCGCGCGACTGTGACCTGGATCGCGGCCTCGCCATCGATTGCGTGTATCTCGAAGCAGTGTCCGGTTCTGGGTCTGGAGACTCGTACTCAATCTCGGGGCGTCTATTAAGACGCTCATACATTGGATCCATAGCGGAGGCGGGTGGTGGTGCGGGGACGGCAGGGGCCATAGGAACACGGGGGAATTGTTTCCTCGGTGGTTGAATAACCATCTCCTCGTCTGAGGTGGCCTCTGTGTCTTCGTCCGAGTCGGAGACGGAAGTGCGGGGTGACCGTCTGGACTCCGGGGTGGTGGTGGATCGATAACGGTGACCACCGGAGCGTGAGCTCAGATCGTGGCGCGCAACGGTTTGGCGGCTAGAGGGGCGAGATGGACGGGCAGAGCGTGAGGGCGGCTCGTCATCGTCGTCCTCCTCGTATATAGGATGAGGTTTCGGCACCTTGCCAACAACAGGCACCGAGGCGTTGGGTGCGCGCATGGAGGCGGGCGAGCGTTCTGAGCGTCGACGTCCCTTGAGGGGCGTGGGAGGTGTGTCTGTCTCCGAGTCGGTCGGGACGGGAGGGGGCCTGCGCTGGACCTGGACACGCGCAGGTCGGCGGGCGGCAGGCTGTTGTCGTTTTCTTTGGGGCGTGGATGCCTTGACGTCGTCAGAGTCATCGTCTGAGGACTCGACTATGTCCATGTCCACGTCTATATCTCCCCCATGTCTTTTGGTGCGAGGCGATGGAATGGTACGGGGTTCGCTGCTGGGGGACCAATCGCTTGCGGGCTGGGGCCCTACACTGGTGGCATTCTTCTTTCCCAGGCTGCTGCGTCTTGAGTCGGCCATTCGTCACTCCCGTCGTCAGGTATCCGTTATTGGATTCTTTTTTTCTCTTCCGTTGGACGGAGGTATGTAATACCTCACCCAAAAATGCCCCAAGGCGACAACAGAAATTGGGAATTGATGGAGCACTGAGGGGCTTGGTGCCGCGGTGGGATTGAAGAAATTTGTGACGGATACGGGGGGAATTTTGGAGCGTCGGCCAGATGGTGCAGTGTGGTTGGACGATGACAGATTTGTCTGGGGTCTGCAGATGCTCCAAGCTGCGATTGGACTCGCGGGGTCTCAGCTTGCATTGCCAGCGCACCACCAGCCCTTACTTCTTTCTATTTGTCGCCCCCGGCGCCTGATAAATACCTGCCTGATCTAACCTGTTAATCGAGCCCAAGATGCTCAGCCGAGCACGAATTTTTAAATCTTGGGCAGCACCGACGGGTCCTTCTCGAGGCTGGTTCCTGGTAGAGAGTGGGATGATGGTGGGAGGAACAAATGAAAATGGAACCCTGGAATCCCTCCTTCGTCGTGGGCAAGAAGGCGAGGTGAAGAGCCGAAGAACGAGGGGGTGAGGGACGCTGATCAACGGGCAGAGGGAGGGGAAACAAGGTGCGAGGCATGGATCCACCAGCCTGATTTCCAGACACACCTTCTCATCACTTTGATCGGCAATTTTTATCATGGAAAACCCAACAAACGCAGCATCAACCAGGGCCACATCCGACCGCACACTCGAATATCCCCGTTCCTTCTTCACCGCGATTTCCACAAAGATGACTCCCTATCCGACGTGCAGCCTGCAGGAAAGACGGGATGGATCATGGCTGGTTGTGCAGAATCACGTGATTGATAGTGATGAAATCTCCCGAAGAATGCCTCAGGTGGTCATCAGGCATTGATTGCAAGGTTCCCCGCAGTTCACCATCGGCTTATTTGAATTGTGTTGGCCTTGGTCTGAATGTGAGACAGTATCGTTCTTGAAAGCCAAGCATCGGCCCCACATCACGGTCGTGAGCGGGGTGAGCGGGGATCTCAACGGCCACGCAAGGGGCCTCCCCCGGATCTCGATATCGGCATGCACCCGGCGCTGACGTAGGTAGTCGAAAAAAAGTTCGGCCGCAAGAGAAAATCGGATAGTTGCAGCTACTCCATGATTTTCACTGGTGTAACTGGAAACAATTTCGCGTGTAAACCTTCCAACAAGCAACTCTGCCATGGAAGATTTGCCTCATACTCAAAACTGATGTTGGTCATTGTTGATGAGGAAACCGTTGGATCCCGGCTTCGGTATGTGTGGTGCTTGTGAACGGGGCCGGAAACGGGTACGGGGCGGACATGGATCGGTGCGTGTAACGGGTCCTGCCGACGAACGCTGAAAGAAATGCCGGTGATCAACCGGGTCGCCTTATGTGATGTGACGGAACGACACGCTCGGTCCTTCAGGCCCGGGGAAAGAGGGCATCTTTTACCGAAATGCGGCGTCGTGCCACACCAGTCATGCAAAGGCACGCAACAAAACATGGCGTGCATGGGAAATGGACCCGGGACGGAGTGACAGACAACTCATTACCTCACATGGCATCGTGAGGTTCCACAATTGCAACCAACTACCGGCGGCGGCATAACGGTCAATGCCGGCATTGTTTCCCGTATGCTGTGGAATACAAATTGAGATATGATATCCCTGGCATTAATAGTCCCAACAACAAGAAGAGGGTAAAACGACCTCGCATTCGCTTGAATCCTTCATCATGATAAGGTCGGTAGGTAGCAAACAGGCAACTAAAACCAAGAATATCCGTGCCCTTAAGGTACTGGTAACGGACTCAAGCGGTTCGGGTTGAAGCCATCCACACGCTGCAGAGGGTTGGCCAAGTTGACAGTGTTTCAGATCTCAGATAGCTGGTAATTGCTCGGCGCAATTCTACGTCTATCGGAATCCCAACCCGTCGTCTGATCTTTTGAAGTGTCCATTCCCATGGGGAACGGCGCATCCATCTACTACACTAGTGTGGATCTGATAAGTCGATCCGTTATGGTCTGGGGGAGATGCTTGTGGATAACTTCATTCTGGCGATCGTCAATTTCTTGAAAAGTGAAAATAGGTACTACGGATAAAGTCCGCTGCCAAACCCGAACCCGAATCCGAGAACCAGATCCAAACCTATCTACGGATTATTCCCGTCTCTTATTTACTATCTACACACTAGTCCAGGGTCAAGCCTCTCATCATTCCTACCTTACCTGACCCAGAAACTCACTGACACTAACACTACCGGCCCCCTACTTTTCCCCCCTCTTGTCCACTACTTTTTACTTTGAACTCCACCTCAAAATCCCTTCCTTTTCATTCTGAAAGCGTACCATAAAGCTGTCTTTCTTGGCACACCATGGTAACCTCAAGCCGGTAAGGCGGACCACAATGGCAACCTGCCATAATAAGATTGGCATGGCGGAACGAACCAGTTGGACAAGACAACTCCACCTCCTCAAAAGATAATCCTTCGCAAGCCATCACTGTGGAATAGTCTAGCAAGCAGAAGCGTAGTAAATGTGACTGTAAAAGACACAAGAATTCCACTTCCACAAAAAAAGCTTCGGAAGGAAAGCCTACCTTATCCAAACCCCTAGAGATAGTTTTCTCGTTCAAGTTGTATATGGGTTGCCTCCCGTCCGTGCTCTTTTTTTTTTTTACTTTTTTTATAGCATAGGATGGTGTCCTTCTGGGACCGTTATTAATGATACATCGTTCATTCCTGAATGACGACTGTTACAGCTGCAACGCCAGAAGAAAAAGAAAAAGTTTGACGTGAGTGGCGCGATCGTGTCGGTCCGTCTCCATTGCTACCATGATCTTGTTCACCTTGAACTCCTCCCCTACTAGTTGATTATTAAAACCTTTGTAAACGGCTTCCTTCCAGCAGTCAGGGTACACGACGGCAACTCTTAGACTACGTCTAGGCAACTCCACTGATGTACAGTCCAGGCCGGCTTTGTGACAGAAACATCATCTTCGGACATGAAGCCGCAAGTTCCTGGGGATCCGATTTGGCAAACTCGGGATGATATGTCTACTGCAGGGTTGTGGACTTTCCTTTTCGAGCCGCTTGCCTCCTGAAAGTATGCTTCCGAACGTTATAGAGCTGAAAACGTACCTACCTGTCTACTACCAGTCATATCGTAGCCATGTACCGTTTACTGCAAGGGGAACTCTCCGTTTTCCAAGATGCATGATCGAACCCACAACCATCAGTATATCCCAACCTTTTCGCCTCCCATTTTTGATGGGAGGTGGCGTCTCGTCTAGCGTAGTGTATTTTCTTTTCTTCTGGTCAACTGGATAGTGATATCCGATCGATCCACCATCTGATCCTGCTTCATAATCGTTACCAAGCATAACATCCACACACACACAACCCCACATTGTCCCAACCGTAATTGAGTGGCGTCTTTTCCAGGCTTTGGTTTGTCTGTGGTGCCACGGTGCTTCTTCGCATAAGGCAGACCTTGGGAGCGACTAGTGCTTTGGACCAACTCTTGTCATAAAAGTTTGGTTCGGTGTGTGTGGGGCAGATTATGTTTTCTTCAAAACGAAAGGCAAGGGACTGCGTAAGGATTCTCGCGTGGTTGCTTGGTTGGCGATTCCTGTTCTGTTGGCGAAGTTAAAGGGAAGTGATGGGTGGGTGCGGCCCGTTCATGGCCAGTCTCATGTTGATGTCGACATATACACCACACACCCACGCTCTGCACTAGGTTGATAACCCTGATTATTAGCTGAGTCCTTTTTTGTGCTTGCGGTATGCTCCGTAACTGAAAAGGGGATAAGCTAGTTCTAACGGTTTTGACCACCTGAAGCAAAAAAGCACCGATCGTCGCGTTGAGTACATGGTACCTTTCCTTGGTAGTTATCAACCTGAGGATGGATAGCGCCTGCCAAGTACTTACTTGAGACGATGTAATGATTATCTACTATGGATGTGAGTTTGGTAGTGGTATATCCTGAAAATAAGTGAATTATGTAATGGGCTCAAAAAAAGGGTTGTAAAAAGATGCCCACTATCAAAATAATGTACATAAAAAAAGAAGTGAAGTAAAAAAACAAAATGTGTAGTGGTATCCAATTCATATGACTTTCCCAACACCAGTTTCGTGGTCGAAAAAAAAAAAAAAAAGGGAAAAACCGCCCCGCCCCTGCTGTATGTATGTATGTTTCCCCGTTACACTCATCCTGGATATTTTTAGTTGTGACATGAAAGAAAGGAGGCTTCGTCTCCTCTTAGAAAGATACCTCCCGAGCTAAGGCAGGTACTAAGGTATAGTCGAAATGGCAGTAGTAGCGAAAAACCGACTTCCTTCCAAAGCTCCATACAATGTGATATTCGTGTTGATGAACCCCCGACTTCGCCCCCTGCCCCCGTAATATTTGCTTTCAAGAGAGAAAAAAAAAAAAGGGTACTTTGTTACACCAGTCGGCGATCAAAGTTGAAGAGAAAGTGAAAAAAAGAGAGGATCGGATAATCCCCAGAATGGAACTCGAAAAGGCAGAGGCAGGAGGGGAAAATGCGGGGAGCGGGGTGATAAGCATGGTGAGCATGGAGTGCCGGGCCGAACATCCCGCTTCCAAGGTCATCAGTCAATTTGACACAACTCTTCCAACCCGGAGTGTGCCACCCCAGAAGGAATCCCGGCGGCTTGTTCCTTGCGGAGGGTGGTTGCCAGGCTGCGGAGTGCATCTTAGCGCTGAATTTGAATGCAAACTTCAGCCTTTTGATTTGTACACCTCCCGGCGCGCCCGATCCGTAGCATCGTCTCCAGTGTCCCCGCTGTTGAACGTCCGAGAAGACAGGTTTGCTTTTCGCCTTCGAAACTGCCATCGCATCGCCCCGAACAAAACAGCCCTTGGACCCTTCGAATACCGGTTGTTGAGGTAAATGTGACGCAGTTGCAGATGAGAGGTCCTTTTCCTGTCAGGCATCCGGACGCTGCATATTCCGGGCAGCGGGATACTAGGCGTTCGCACCGGACGTGCAGCGGCTACATGCAATTGCAGTAAGCGAGTTGCAGCGTGGGGCTTTTGCACCTCGAAGGCGGTTGTCTTTCCCACAACACCGGGAGCGTGGCGAGTTCGAGGTTGCGTCCAGGGAGTTCCTGCCATGTGCCATAGCTCAAGGCCCGCCGTTGAGGTAGGCCCGCCTTCTCACCTCGGCTTCCTTGAGAATCTCAGAGGAGAGGCTGAGACTGGGCGAGAGAACGGCGTAACGTTCGATCTCCACAACAACATCATTGATAATCTGATCAATTGTCTCACGGTGAGGAACCAGACTCCAAAGAATGCTGGATAGTGACGGCGACATGGTGGCACCCATGACGAGAAGTGTTTGTGAAACGATAGATAGAGCTCCCTGCCAAAGATATGGCATATGTCCGGCGTGACTGCGGCGAATTGATTAGATTAACGGCCAAACCAAAGTAGCCAATGGGAAAACTGGGGAAAATCAACTTACTGTGCAGTAATATGCTCCAATTGCCGGATTGAAGCTTCTAGGCACTTTGTGCATGCTTCCCGCACTGAGGGGTCCAACATTGCTTGCTCGTTGTCCAAAACGGCAAGAATATACGGCCTATAGATGATAGTTCGGCAGGCGAAAAAGCGCAGTCGAAGAACAGTCTGAACTGGATCCGGGAGCATAGTGCGCGTAAAGGGGAACTGAAGCGGCATCGGCAAGCTTTCGTACCACTGCGTCAGCTGGAAGTCGAGCTCAGCCACGACTGGTTCGAGGCTGGTTGTCGATGCCATCGAGTCCTTGGAATAAATGAGTTGGCTGACACGGTTGAGCAGTCGTCGTAGGGCGATCTCAGCCAAAAAATACCACAATTCATCCCGTCCAACTGCTTCTTGCTCATCGCCCTCAAAGCCGCAAGGAAGTCCAACATTCTCCTCAAACGCAACCACGCCCGAGTGTGGCAGATCCAACTCGGCTAGCAAGTCGCTCTCAAACAAGAGCGAGTTCCAGTAAATTCGCTCAATAAGCTCTCTCTGGTCGGTAGGCACTCTGCTTGGTGCCATGAGCAAAAGCTGCAGTTTTGTGCTGGTCGTGCAGAGCAAATTCCATGCCTCGAGCGGCCGAACAAGATAGAATAGGTAAGCGGCAGCGAGCAGGTGGCATTGCGCGGCGAGCACACTGTTAGAAGTCATCATTCCTGGAAGCAATGACCAAGCCGCTGTGAAGTACTGCAGTCCTGGAGGATCCTCGTGCGGCACAATTCTAGAAATGCTTCCTCTCAGGCTTGCCTGTCCAAGGGCCAACACAAGAAGCACAATGCAACTTTCTGGGCCTTCTCGGAAGCCGTTGGAAAGGGCAATCCTGTAATGGCTCCTCCAGGTGTATGGATTGACGCAGGCATACCAAATATTAACGCGGTCGAAATACGCTTCAATGTAGGCATTCGTGTTGGACAGATCGACACAGGGCGTCTTGGCGAGGGAGTGAAGCGGTTCACGGGCCATTTCGAGCTGCAAAAGAATTTGGGGGTCGTACGGCCGTGATACCAAGTCCCGGATGAGTGGCCATTGAAGCAGATGAAGAGCCGCATTCGTGTGTACCTTGGGCATTGTTGAGATATTGTTAGTGGCGTTTGCAGACCAGGTGCCCAGTCCGCCACTTGGGATGATTGAGACGAAATTGCCGGATCCTGGAATACCCATCATTGCATCACCACTCAACGCAGTGCCGTTGCTCATGTTTGGTGAATCGTGCGACATGCCAATGCCATTTCCGTGCCCTCCAACCATGTTCATCTGGAGCAGGTTCTCAATCCGGTTGAGACGCTCCAAGATTAGTTTGTCACCAGCGTCAAGTTTGATTCCGGGTTCTCGGTAAATGCATTCAGCACCTAGCTCAGTGCAAAGCTTGCATTTTGGCTTGGTGCCATCGCATCGTGACTTTCTCGAACGACATACTTCGCACTACAAAAACGTCAGCTCCCCGCCGGCACAGGACCGCATTCATCCAACATACAGCAATGGTTGCTCTCCTCCTGGGGTAGTCCACCCCCGCGTCCGTATTCCGTCGTTTCAGCGGATTAACGCTACCCTCATCACTTGGGACTTTCTGCATTCCGTTCGATTCTGGCCGGTTTTCTGATGACTGCGAGAGATTACGAGCTTTTTGTGCTGAGCCGAGTATTCCTTCACGGCTGAAGCTGGGGTTTCGGTTGGATTTGAGAGAATTTGGAGACTTGAGCGCGTTTATTCCGTTGGCACTGGCGATAATCTGTGGTGAGGGTATCTCAACTGTAAAGTCTCTCTGGGGAATCGGGAACCTTCCGAGAACGTTGACACCGGCGGCGGCCGTCATGGTGGCCGTTGACGAGTGTGGGGAGTCGCCGTTGGAGGACGGTGACATGCTGTGATGGTCCGAAAGTTAGGCGGTTGTGTCCGTGGCAAATGCGCGGGCCACAAACGCTTTTGATGTGCTTTTATTCGGGAGACTTGGCCCGAGTATGTTTTCCCGAGCCGGTGTTTCGTCGTGAGTAATCAGCCGGCTCCTCAACAACCCGTCTAAGTGGATGAGAGACAGAGACCAGACAAGGGCTGACTATCTTTTTTGTTGAGGCGAGGTGGTGAAGTAAGGTGGATGGACGGATAGATGGGTTGTAGGTTGAAGGCGGTAAGGGGAAGGGGGGAGAAGGAAAGAAAATAAAGTCTTTCTTTTTCGGAACCGTGGGATGTGGAGGATTCATATGCCCATCACCCAGGGTAAGACTCGCCTAGATGTAGTGTGAGAACCAGTCCCATGGAGAACAGGTACGCAAGTAGCTAAAAGGTATCGAGGTACCTCTTGGTCAAGTATGATTTTTGGGAATGCCTCTGGAATAATAAGCACTTGTCGATGACTCTGGGCGCTTTGCGGCCTTTGCGGGGGAGATTTGAATTTTGGTCCTTGTTATCCAGTGACAATCACGGGTCACAATGCTTCCGTTCCAGTCGGCACAGGGTGCGTGAGAAGTTGCTGCTTTTCCAAAGAAGACGATCTTGCTTCTTGCTCCACGCCCGAACGCACGCACCAAAATTCATGGTCCAGTCGTCCATCCACCACCACAATTAACGGAGAACGGGACGGTGGGGACGGAACAGGGGTGGGCAGCATGGATTGCGAGCATGGGTGGGCATCGCTGCACTCCTCATCAAAGTACCCCTGTTCAGCGTTGCATGGTCGCTGGCACCTTGTGGAGTTGATTCAAAATGTGGTCGCGATGGTCTTGTGGTTTTGCGCAGGATGGCTTCCCGGTTGAGCTGGACTTGCATACGACGAGGTGCGGGCCTCTGTCATACGGACACTACTTGTTTCCTCTATCCAAAAGTTGGGGATGTGATAAGGTGGTGATGCATCCAGTGTGGTGCATGACCTGTGAAGCAACAAGCGAGTTGTTCAAAATTCAAGATCCATGTGGGTCTCCCAGGGAAAGATTTTGCGGAGAAGGGAGCAAAAAGATGGAAAATGAAGGAAGGGGGACTGGGAAGCTCCTGGACGGAAGTCCAAAAAACGCGGGGGTGGGGTTCCCCAAAACCGTTCACACCTGAGACTTGCCAAAAAGTCTTCTTCCAGTGAGCTCCGCTTCCTCCGATGCCTGTTTGAGAGAGCCCTTCCTTCGAGTTCCTTCTCAATTGAGTTTCAGTATCTTATTTCTGTAAGACTCGAACGCATTGACATAACATGTCGTAAATGACATTTACGTGGACTGACTGAGAGGAAGGCAGGTCTGCTTAGGGCATATCGTGGCCATTATATAACGTTTTAGTATCAAATGCAAGGTAACCGATCAGCTGAGCTAGCTAGTTAACTGTAGTGTATAGCTTCAACTCTTCACCGCCCGGATCAAGGGAAGATAGCGTGGGGTGGTTCGGTCAGGTCCAAGAGTTGCGCATGGACAGAACCTGAACCTGGAAAAAGCTTGAGAAAAAAGAGGAACTTTGTTGATCAACCAGGTTCATCGAGTCACCCTCATCATTTCTCCAAAACGCTGAGAGAGTGACTTGCCCATGATCTGCTGTCAACCACAATCGTTCCCTCTCAACCCCGCACCAGTTATTTGGAACCAGAGCGGCATTGACGATCATCTCGGCCAGCATGCTACGCACTGTACAGTATACCTCCCTCTCCGAATTGATCTTTTTAGGATGCGTACGAGTATCTTTTGGTGGTGTTGATAGTAGCCTTATTATAAGTCAACTAAGGTCGTGCTCCCCCATCACCCAAGCATAAGGCTCGGCGAACCCTTGCACAAGATTCAATTTAGCATAAATTCAAAAACTGCCAACGTCGCTCCTGGCAATTTCTCGACCGTCGAATGGTGTCAACCCCAGGCTCGGGCCCTCCGCAGTATCCGTTGACTTGTTGGGTAGAAGGATTCGAGAATGGCAATACTTTCTTCTTGGTTGGCATCGGAGTCTTTCTTCATCATGTGGTGATCAAGAACTCACTCGCATCTGCAAGAACAAATGACTTTGCCTTCCTGCGGCTGCTTGTCCTTCCTTTCTGGTTGACAGACAGAGTCTCGTGAACGCGGAATTATCCCAAGAACGAGGGTTCGCTCCACAATCGCCACCGACGCCGACAGGCTGCCTTGGGGACAACGAAGACAGAAAATCCTATTTCGGGTAACCGAGATATTGCTGATATTGCTGAGAGTTCTATTCGGTAGGTGGATTGACCGTGTCTAAATTTGGTCCATCACTGTGTAAAAATTGCCAAGAAGGGAATCCCACGAGGTCTTGATTGCGCCTCATCATCAAATATCTCTGAATTCCCAAGATTGACGATGTCTCGGGTGTTGTGGAGGGTGGGGTATTGTTCTGCTCACTCACCCGTCTGACCCCAGAAGAAATTTGCTTTTTTCGGCGGTCTGTCTCGGAAAGACAAGCACTAAGGGCGCCACAACGTAAAAGAAACGCACCAGCGCCGTTGCAGAAACCGTTTCCGATTGAGTCTTGTAAGAAGTCTTGTCATTAACGGACTGTACCGCACACGTGCATTTGGAACGCGGCGGAACACGTTGGTGGCTTGATGGGCGTGCAATTGCATCATGAATTGAAAGCCACAACGCTGCGCCCCAAAGAACCCCAAACAGGATGTCGGCCCGATTGCTTGCAATTTAACCATTTCCAGAAGCAGCCCCAAATCACTCCCACCACCATCAAATGCCGTGTGGCGCATATATCCTCCTCCTCAATTACGATACCACGATACCAAAAGATGACGAATACCAAAACGCTGGTCCCCGATTATCCTTCCGTACCGAGACCCGACGCTAAACTAAAATGTACTATTGTAGCTCATCTTTTCATCTTGATTCATCTCAGTCACATCACCACCAGCCACCTCGAGGCTTTGTAAGTTTATACGGATACATACCTATATCTCATCAGTTACTCTGACGGAGCTGAATGTTCATCCCCGGTACGGCAGCTACCACCGAGCACCTGTAGGGTCATGGGACTTTGAAATATATTAATCGGCACACTTGATGTCCATGATTGCTTCTTGTTATAGTCAGCGCTCTAGACTAGACCACGTTAGTGCGCCCCTACGGTCGGAACTAACCATTCTACGAAAGTACCTAGCGCTGCCTCTTCCATCGGTGTCCGTCTCATGTTCCTTCGCTGCCACAGGTCAGGCATGTCAATAAACTCAACGACACTCGAATCTCCGGATCCGCCCGGACCTAGTGTGGTGTAGGTAGTCAAACCCCTCTCCTGAATCACACACACTGGCGGCATGTAACTGTCCTGTTAACCCCGCTGCCGAGCGTCTCCGGTGGCGGGGAAATCTCGTCTGATGGGTAAGTTATCCCAACTTCATCTCCTCACCACAGTCAAAGAACAAGCAAAAGCCAACCATCTCCAAATGTCAACGACCAATTCCATGCCCAGAGTCGATAGCCCGTGTCTGGCCTCCCTACCGTATCTCGGTGGCATGTCGCCTAGCATAGTCGCCCCCTGAGTAGCATCAGACGAGGACCTTTCACTTCTTTTGCCCAGGCCCCAAATTCCAAGATGCTTATATTTCATAGATGTAAGTGTCTTGTAGTGTAGGTAGTGTAGCCTTTCACGCGCGGGATGCCGACAGCCGCGGCAAGAGCCCCGGCCGCCGACCAGACCACCGGC
Source organism: Podospora fimiseda (assembly GCA_033297215.1). Classification (NCBI taxonomy): domain Eukaryota; kingdom Fungi; phylum Ascomycota; class Sordariomycetes; order Sordariales; family Podosporaceae; genus Podospora; species Podospora fimiseda. The sequence continues at coordinate 145,313 of MU865326.1, read as the reverse complement.
GGATACCAGCCTTGGCCCACTTCCACCACCCCGGTCCAGGACCCTAACTTCTCCTCTTGCCCCGCCCAGGGATATGATCAAGAGCATTCGGTACCATATAGCCAGGGAAAACCACTCGGGTCCAGACGTTGGGACACTCCAAATGTCGACAACACCCTTTGAAGTTTGGCACCACACGCGCACAAACATTTTCAAATTCCAACCCCACCACCTACTTTTTCCTCTGACCCAGAAAACATCAAAGTCTGGTTGATTACGGCCCCAGATCAGTCACGGCTTTTTTCTTGGACAGGGTGTCTGTGTCCTTCTCTCTGAGGTCCCTTTGGGATGGCCGAGAACCTTGGAAAGCCTTGGGTCACACGTTCTTTCTTTCGTGCAGAGACTGACGCTGTGCTACCAAGATCCTTCCCGTGTGTGGTAGCGATAGCTATCATGCTCATTTCGATATGGAGAAATATGCCATGTGAAGTAAAAGAAAAGAGGAGGCAGTGAGGGGAAATGAGGCGTTCTGTCCCATTTCGGTCTCTTCTTTCGAGGGTTCTTTTCGAAACTTTGGATTGTCTATGTACAATCTCTGCAATCCTCATACGAGAACCTTGCCTTGTGTGATGATGAATTGTCCGTGTCGACAAACAAGAGACCCATGGTTCGCTTAGAAGAGGATATCGGCAGTGGTCAACCCTCCCCACACTTGTTCCATTCCATTTTGTCTTCCCCTGCTCGTCCTTTATTTATTTTCTTTGCCAGTTACCTATTTGATTATGTGTTCGGGTAAGTATCTACCCAAAAGGGTCGTTCATATGCCACTTCTTCCCGTCCCTATCCGTGTTTGTGTTGTATATATCTGTGGGTCAACACTGCAAGATGCAAAGCAAGATGGACGATTTACAGATCCACAGCACGTGCTTTTTTTTCTTTTTGACGATTGCCTCCCATGCCTTGGCTCTCTGGCTGGACTTTGACTGAGAGAGAATGATTCGTCAGTTTCTTGGCCGTTGCAACAGAAGAAAAATTTACTGTAGCATTCATCACGGTTGTCACGCTGTCACACGAACTAGGTAAAGACAGTCTAATTACTGAGCTGATAATCTGTCCTGGTGGAGTACAATCATCCTCTCTGGGATACGAAAAGGCATTACGTGAGTATCTTCTAAGCATCGTCTATCACCAAGATATCCGAGTCCCAAGCAAAACAGTAATATACGCAGTGGCAAGGCTAAGAAGAGAGAATTCATAGCACTTTGGAAGCAATGTTGTTGATGAGACAAATATCTTTGAAGTCCATGATATCGAGGTTTTTACTATGCGCGTTTTCTCTCTCGGTTTGAGCCGATTGAAGGATTTGACATTCAGGATATCGAGTAAAATATACATGGCGTGTTGCTTGATGACCACTGATATCAATATCTCCACACATTACTATATGTGTTTGAAGATCAATGCAGTAAAAAAATAAAGTAGAAAGAGTTGTCGACGTTATACATGGATTCAAGGCCAAGATTCTCATAACAACCTCACATATTGCGCCGTATCTGAGCACCTTGATAGATAACCACGATTTCAAGCATGGCATACAAGATACATCATATATCGACAACCAATTTATCCAACCCAGAAGAACTTTTCAAAACGATCTACTACTAATCACCTTGAAACCGTCGTCATCACTTCTTACTCGGAACCTCGTTTTATCGACCTACACAAGTTCTAAGCCAAAACCGGGGGGCCGGGGGGGGGGGGGGGGGGGGGGGGGGGGGGGGGGGGGGGGGGGGGGGGGGGGGGGTC
>MU865326.1:0-143518 GCA_033297215.1 Podospora fimiseda | reverse complement strand
ATAAACACTAATTAATCTAAACCACATTAAACCCTCGACATAAATATTTATCGTTAAACTGGTTTTTCTGCCATACAATTCTTTTACCCCAACACCCCCCCCCCCCCCCCCCAAAAAAAAAAAAAAAAAAAAAAAAAAAAAAAAGATGTCAGACTCACCACATGATCTTTTTTACTCTCGTAAAGAGTCTCAAGTAATTCGGACCCCTCTCATGTCGAAACATCGCATCATGCATGTGCATGCTTTTTGTACGATGATCATCCCAACCAACAAATGCAACAAAACTCACCGGTCGACCCCCCCTTTTCGTGAAACGAACCGTGACTGACAATGACTGAATTGATTCGTCAGAATAAAGATCCGTAGATCCGAGATCGTCGAAAAAAAGATGATCTGCATAATCTAAAGGCCCCATGCATGATATGTTGATCCTCCTTTTTGGAGAGCCTCACACCCTCAGTAACACGTGAGTAACTACCTAGGTCACAAACGCCATCAACTTTACACGTGACATGTTTTCCCCCTCCCTGTCCTTCTTGCACAAATCGTAATCACGTCCTTTGGTACCTTATGCACCAGTGGACCAAAGTTGGTTTCCCAAACGGGATGAGTCTTTACGAGACAAAAGTGACAGGTTTAAGCAGTCCTGACAAACCCCCACAGATGTAGTGCAACAAGAGATTCAAATTAAGCAAAGAAGGATGGAAACAATAGGTATTGTAAAAACTGCATGATGCAAAAAAGCTATTTTTGTCTACTACTGTGTAACAAAAAAGAAATTACCACGTTGAAAACCGTATGTGATGAAAAAATCACAAGGAGTCCTGCCGTCCCAAAAAATAAATGAACAATATCCGTTTTTAACTCCGACCCCCCAAAAAACAAATGATAACATTACAATGCCAAAAGTAATGTAATTCGAAGAGCACAAAAAAGAAAATGCAAAGCAAAAACAAAGCAAAAAGACGTTCGCCAGAACCCCCTACTTCCTGTCACAGACACAAAGTTTACTCCCTGAAAGTGACAAAGTTGGGAAGACCCTCAATATCAGCCTCAGCAATGGCCTTGCCAATCTTGCCACTGGCAACGTCACGCTCAAACACAACGATGCGGCCCTCAGCCTGGAGGGCAGAAGCAACGAGGGTGCCGGCCTTGTTGAAGGAGAAGTGACGCGGGTTGTAACCGCCGGCAGCGATGGTCTGGACGTGAGTAGGGAGACCGGTGGCGGCATCAAGAGAGTAGGTGATGAGGGGGTCAGACTTGATGGTGGTGCCGTTGAGGAGGGTGTACTCCTGGCTGTTCTCAAGACGGGAAGAAAGAGTGACGAACTTGTTGTCAGGCTGTGATAGAACCAGGTTAGCAAATGCAAATTGCAAGGTATGGAAGATGATAATAACTTACAGATATGGTGATCTCAGCAGCGGCAGTTCCTGCGGGAGTGGACTTGCCAGGGCCGTGGGAGGACTCGCTGTAAATCTCCTGGAAGCTGAGGCTCTCGCCGCTGTAGGTGACGGTGAAGACCTTGAGAGTGTTTGCAATCTCGTTGAGGAGATAAAGGTAAGTCTTGTCGGCTCCCTTGAAGAAGGTGGCGTGTCTGGGGCCAGTGCCGCGGGCAAGTTGGAGAGATTCCTTCTCGGCGAGCTTCAGAGTGGTGGAATCCACTTGGAAAACACGGACGAGATCAGATCCCAAATCAGGGAACACGAGAAACTCGCCAGTAGGGTCAAGCACAGCTTGATGGGGACGGGATTGCTTCTGTGCCTCGGTGGCACCGTCTCCAGTTGGTACTGGGAACTTCTTGTCCTCGAGAGCAGAAACCTCGCTGGGGTTCTCAATAGCAAAGGTGTCAATGCCACCTCCGGCACTATACATGTGTGTTAGTAGTCACTCAGGATGTAATGTAATTTGGGCCGCTTCATGCAGGTGCACAAGAAGGGACTGCCGGCAACCGGATTTGGAGTAAGGTGGGTGGTATGGTGAGGGGAAAAACAGGGGGGAAAACTTACTATGCGGCAACAGCCGCGCCAGCATTTCCGGGGCCGAAGATAACGATACTGACAGGTCCGCCCTGGGTAGAGACACCGCTCAATCTTGTAAGAGTGCCATCCTCGTTGGCCTTGATGGAGTAAAAGTCGCCATTGGGAGATGGCCAGGCCTCGTTGACGCAGTACAGCTGATCCTTGGTGCCAAAAGTGATCCAGGATGGGTAAGCACCGCAGCTGTCGGATTTGGCGCCCTTGGTCAAGGTATTGGTGCCAAGGGTGAATGTGGTGATACCTCCTACTGTACCCTCAACAGCAGGATATGTGGCAACCAAAAGTTGTGATGGCTGGGCACAAGGAGCAGCATTTGTGAGAGAGAGTCCTGCTGAGAGGATGGCGGCAGCAGCGCGGGTTGTGGACCGCATATTTATGGTTATGGTTGAGGTGGTGATTGGAGTTGTTGCAGGTTATCTAGTGTCGGGTAGTATGATGTAGTCGCTGTTATAATTGCAGAGGAGAACAAAGGGGTTTGTGTACTAAATATATGAACTTTGAAAGAATTTGAAAACTTTAATTGTTGGAAGACGGACGGCTCTAATAAAGAAAAAAAATGCATGTCGATCGTCAAACACAGCCCAACTCCAAGTGCCCCTGTGCTCATCCATCCCATTTCCTTCACCTTGCGACCCGCCGCATTGCTCCCCTGGTCAGCCATTGTTCTGGTGTCACTCTCTGGCGGGACCATCTGGCGGCCAACGGTTGATGGAAGAAATCATCAAAAGGACCCCTTGCAGCAATCAGGATGCGGGAACTGCTGTGCCTCGTTCCGCATGGCTGAGGTCGGACAATTGCAGAGACAGTGTTTGGCCGTTGGGGGCTCAATATATCCCGGATCCCCTGTCCCGAGAGGGGCGGGGGAAAATACAACACACCAGTCCTCATCGTAGCAACAGCCCCTTGGCAGACAAACAGAAACAGGACACGATTCTCAGCTTCCAGAGAGTTGTTAGTCACAATGGGTTTGTTTGGGAGTTTTCTTGGTTGGAATTCGTCGAAAATTGGTGCTGAAAAAAAGGCGTTGGTTTGAGACAAGCGCCATGTCGTTGCAATGTTTGGCTGAGAAGCGAGCAAAATCCGATTTTGGATTATTTGTTGGCCATCTGGACCAATCATGACGCTCGAATCGTCCATCCATTTTTGGCTTGTGCGCAAGCCTCCAAAATAAAAAGTGGAGGCCAGCCCTGGTGCCTGCATGAGCACCGCTGCACCGCACCTCCAAACTTGCGGCAAGATCGCGGGACTGGGCAACGGCAGCAGCGCCTGCTTCAAGAAGCGCACCCGCCCAGAAGGCGGGGAAGACCGCCCGGAACAGACCCTGGAAGCCTTTCGGTTCTTTCTTTATTCTTCTTGGCAATCTCATTTGGTTGGCAATTGGCATCAAGCTCTCACATCCTTCACCCAACAATGACCTGGGTGGTTGCCTCACAACATGTTGTCAGCAATCATCACACAAGAAAAATCAGCTGGAAAAAGAACTTGAGCTGCATGAGCAACCCCGAGTGTCTCAGCCAAGATATGTTTTCGTTGTTTCGAACCGACGCCTCGGATGTTCATTACCAGTAATCTACTTGCGCCTTTTTCTTCCGAACTCCCACTCCATTTGCGAGGGGGAGGCATTAATTGGTCAACATATGGTATCCACGATTTTCATCTATTCAACTCAGCTTATGGCGGATTCTTGTCGCATAGAAATTGGATACCAAGACAACGTGGAATCCACCGAATCCCAACAGTCCGCAACAACTCGGATTATTTAGATTTGAATTGTCATGTTGCCATCCGACCAACGACTGGGCCACAGCGGGTTTGCTGACTCCCGAGTCAGGCCTTCGATTTCCCTGTCTTGCCCTGCCCTTTACGTCGCGGCCTTGCCCTTTCCCTGTGGCTCGCGCCATAGATGATCCGTGGTTCATGTGATGATATCTATCTCACTCTTTCACCAGATCACGGCATCGCTTTTGGGGAAATTAGGCCCTATAGGAGTTCACATGGCTATTATCCTCAACAGCCATCATTGATCATCCAACCGACGACACATAGAAAAGACGGCCCAACCTGCAACATTACCTCCGACAACTCTGGGCCGTACTCGTGCTGTATGACTAGGAATCGGCGGTGATGTTTCCGAGTCCCTACATGATCGCCGGCTGCGCTGTCCGTTGACCCGGCAGTGTTCAATATTGGACAATGATGCCATTGATACTGAAAGACCGACGCTTGCAGAAGTCCTCTCGCCAGGCTTCATTTGCGGGAACAGACCGAGCGAGGTTTTGCCCACTTTTCCTTCATCTATCGTTCCAGAACCGTGCTGCTGGGAGAGAGGCAATAATAATATAGTGCTGATAAATAACACAGCCTCGGGTCCCTGACAATCAACGCTCGTAGATATCGATTCACACCCTCTAAAACTTAGCGAGGTGATACAGCATCCATGAACGCACGTGGGAGGGATCTAGCATCTCCTATCGAGCCACCCACCTCCTCTTACTGATCAATATATGGATCGGTAGCTGGCCTCATGATACCTACTTTTGTCATAATGTGCTCCACACAATTACCGCAATCATCCAAAACGCTCTGGCTACCGTATACTTACCTCAGCCTACCTGGCAAGAAAAAACTACGCCAAGAAGAGCCAGCAATGATCATCTCCTGGATCGAATGGGGTTTGAACCAAACAAACCACTAAACTTCCACAGAGTCATTTGAAATCTTCTGATCTCCTTTCTTATTCACCTTCCTATTTTGGCGTCCGTTGACCGAATAGGCGTTCCATTATTGACATCGCTTGGTGGTGGCCCTATGGTAGGTAACGGAAACTGGACAGATAGTTTGGGCCAACCAGTCGACCGATGGTCAAGTCTCAATAGTAGTAACAAGCTATTCAGTGCCGACTGCCAAGTATCGCTTCTCTTGTTGGTGAGTACTAAGCATAGCAAAGACACATGTTTCCAAGAAAACGGTGCAGATGTGACACCCATCTCGCGAACGCCACGAATTACTAGCGTCGGGACTTGACCCATGACGCTAGAGACTTTAACCGTCGTCTTTAGCCGCGGGTCGTTACGCTGAGACGCACAAAGTTCACGAGGGTAAGTAACGCAGGCATGCTACGCTCAGGGTCTGGCTAAGTAAGTTTTTATCATGTGGTCAACTGAGATACACAACATGTTGTAGGACACGATGCAGATACTTGACCTCAGAACCGTTGTCCAAGATTTTCTGGATTTACAGGAGAAGAGGTCAAAGCCCCAACCTTCCGGAGTCCAGTACTATTGCCGAGTTCAAAAGTCAACAAGCTGTCAAGGTGTGAACTTTCAAGGATCGGAACCAAGTGAAGGTGATGACTTTTTTATTGGCGAAGTCCGTGTGGACTTCCCAGTGAATATTCTCCCCAAATAGACCTGGCCCTTCAGTGACAAACGCTTGAAATTTCTAGACATCAGGCTTCACAGGACGGTGTAACTAAACTACACGGGTTCAGCGAAATACCTAGGGTTAAGCTTGCAATGACCCTGCGATGAAGCGGAAACAAGACAAGCAAATCCCATGACTGACACCGGGTCGAGGCATTCAGTCTACCAAGTCACAGTAGCACCACCGTTCCAGGCAAAAAGCTAAGTGCTCCGACAAGGGTTTGGGTAGTTACTACGAAGCCTTGAGACTACACACATCACGGACAACTCCGAGGAATGGCCGTCCACCGTAACCTATTTGTAGTAACAATTCAAGAAAGATCAATGTCCGAATCCTAAGAAATGCTCGGCATCCAACATCAGTGACGCTAGGCACGGATAGTTGTCGCTTAGGGACTCGGTTTGGTGCTTGTTTGGTATCGGTACCCAGCTCGTGTTGTAACGGGACTTTGGTGAAAGAAGAAGAAGAAATAATAATACGATGTTGCTTTTTCCCCGTACCCCGAGTTTGATGTCACTGGTACTGGTAATGTAACTATTCATCATCTTATCTACATACCTATTCTCCGTTCCCTGTCCTATATTATATATCCTTCCCTGGGTTGCTACTACGGCAAGACTTGCCCTCTGAAAAGAAAGAGAAAAAAAACTACCGAAGTGCCATATTCAAAAGAAAAACACCCGAGTAGTAGCATAAGGTTACTTTTAACCGTTTCTTATATACCAGAGATTTGGGGCTTATAAGGAGCCAAAAGATGTGGGAAAGAAACTTGAACCCCTTGTTTATTTCTGGGGTAAGTACCTATGTAGCGTCGACACACTATTGAAATTCCTACCCTCAAGAAATTCTATACTGGTTAAGAATCGGCCAACCCCCCATGTATGGCATATGCATGATGCCGCATCTCTTACTATCCTTTTCGGACCAACTAACACAAAAAATCAAAATAACACCGGCCGTACAGTAGTCTCGCTCAGCACGTCAAAACACCCCCTTGTTCGCCGACATTTATTACTACCCACCGTGACTACGACCAGCATCAACAACATCCAGGTTCCAGTGTTATTCGGACCATGTCTTCTCTACACGGAAAGCCATTCGCAACAACCCTCCGGATCAAAGACCGAGGGTTGGAAGTTTAGCGTTTCACTGCCATGCGGTACAGTCACAATATTGTTACCCATCCCAACAGTTTACTCCAGAGTTACAGCCGGAGGAAAGGGGACAAGAGAAGCGATTACATACATACTACTACAACAATTCAAGCGGTTCGGGTTCAACGATGCCAGGTGGGCGGCGTTGATCAGGAAGTAGATCTCATCTCTCAAGTCAGCAATTGCAGAGGAAAATCGAACCATGGTTCAAAAGTTGGAAGGGGCATAAATAAAAGTAAAATTATAATGATTGGAAAACGCAAAACGGAATGAATCCATGCAATGTAATTGAGAAACTGATTAAAAACACACACCAAAAAAAATGCAGAAACACTCCAGGCTATCCATCCTTCCGTAATACCTCCGTGCCCACCCAAATTGCCAATGAATAAAAATAATAATGCTATGATATCAAGTGAAGAAGGAAATGCTTGTTGGTATCCTCCTAATGAGAAGTAAAAAGAAACGAAAAAGGGGTATCGCTCTCGAACCAGACACACACACGTACACCCTCCACTCAGCCATCTGTAAAAATCAGAAAGAGAGAAAAGGGGAGAAAAAAGGGGGAGAAAAACCAAAAATGAAACATCAACAATCCACGCTATCCACGCTTTCTAGCCATCCCCTAACTGCTTCTCTCAAAATGCTCTCTCTTTCCCTGAGGGAAGGCGAAGAGCGTTCAAGACCGCCATCCTCCTCCTCCCGTCTCCTCTTCTCATGAAGGACATCCTGTATTATGTCTTCCAAGGCACCAAGAAGCATCGTCTTGCACTGTGAGCGCGGTGCTGGATCCGGTGCCAAGCCGCTGATGCCATGATTAAATGAGACACGAATATCGCCCTGCGTCGAACTGCTGTTGCTCCTCTCCCTGCGCTTACTAGTCGAGCGAGAGGAACATGACGAGCTGTTTTTGCTGGCCATGTCTGCGCCTCCGGCAGAGATCACTTTGTCAATCGCCTCGACGAGGGTTTCGTCTAGACTTACGATGAGCTCCTCGATGAACTCATCCTTGATCTGTGTCTCATTTGGGTGAGCTGCAGGAGTCGACGCCCTCGCAGCATTGGGGGATGCTGTGGGGACGAAGGTGCGGTCGGTGGGAGATCTCGGCCGTACCAGTCGACGATAGGTGATGCGGGTGATAGTGAACGTAGCTGTATCGGCCACGATAGCTGAGCTCACGTCAACCCACCTCTCAGCATCAGCGCCAGGCGAGAGGGCGGTGGGAGGCGGTTGGGGTGTCGGTTCCGCTCTCATCGAAGCCTTGATCTGGCTCATCAGGTCATCCTGAGGTGGCAGAGCTTGAAGGACAAAATCGGGATGATAGTGCTGTAGAAAACCGGCCACGTTGACTGCAACATCCCCATCGGGAGAGAAACGAGACGAGTGTTCAAAGGAGTCAAGCCCAGAACCGAATCCGGCGGCCGACAAATAGCCGCTGCTGGATGGTGAGCTCACGGCGCTTTCGAATGTGGTAAGAAAATCCGGCAGAGGAATATCGACATCAATGACGCCATCGTCATTGATGGATGTTTTTACCGGTGATTCAAATGCCCCGGCCGGGTCTGGGGTCCTATCCGTCTTTGGAGTGGCGCCAGTTGAATCAGACAAGCCCATTGTATCCGCAGACGTTCGGGGTGGGGGAGTGGAATCCCTGGGCCCCTTGGGATAGCCCTGCACGGAAGCAAAGCCGGGATCCGTAGTCGTGGAAGGCATCGCAGCAGAAGTTCGGCGAGACCTCGCCGCAAAGGATTCATCATTCAAACCAGGTATTTTGGTGACAGACTTTCTCCTCCCGGTTCCCCATAGCCCACTAATGACACTCCATCGTGAGCTTTGCCTGCGCTCTGCACTTTCATCTCTGGTGATGCGCTTCAGGTCATCTGCAGCCACGCTATTGCCGGTGCCCGGGCGGCCCTGTGAGAACAAATTAGGTCTCTGAGTAGTGGTAAAATGCGGAATGCTGGTTTCAGGGGTAATGGTGGCTGTGGTCGCTGCACTACTTTTGCGAGTGGTCGCGTCACCGCCACGGATTGGTAAATGAGCCGTGCGAATAGATGTGGCATCTGAAGCTCGTCTCTCATGCCTCACTTCCATACTTAGATGGTTCAGCGAAGGTGGAATTCCCGTTCCACGTGTGGCAGACTGAAGACTGAGGTTCCTGGAATGCGAAGGAACTCGCGACCCAGTCCGTCGATTTATCTTCCGACGCAACGATTCCTCCTTGAGAATGGGAACAACAAACGAGGGGGGTGACTGAGATAAAGTGCCCATCGACGTGGATGTGCTTGGACGATGCGCTCGAATGCCAGGGATCTGTTGCGTCGCTGGAAGGAATGCGGCCAAGAGAAAAACCAATCGACGTGCCGTGATTTTGTTGTCACTCACTATGATGGTACGAGCGGTCACGAGCGAGTCTTCTTCCGCCTTTGCCTGTTTTTGTAGGAAATGGCGACGGCGATAGTCTTGAGGGCTGAGAGCTTGAAGCCAATCCGTATGAGTCGCAAGGAAACCCGTCAACAGGTTGTAAATAAAAAACCCTTGCTCTCTGCCACCAGCCCACTTAGCCACCCTCCGAGCTTCCTCTCGCCAAATTGGCCATCGGTTTTGTCCAGTAGTGACTCGGGAGGCACGAATACCAGCGACAATTCTGGTTTTGGCTAGGTCCACCTCGGCTTTGATGTGACGGTTGTCCAAAAGACAGTTTGGGAGTAGCGTGACATACTTTGCATTGGTCTTGGGAGGCTTCACCGGCGCGCCATCGTCACTTCGACGACTGGACATGGACGAAGCTCTGGCCATCCGGGGAATTGTAGGTAAGGGATCCGGAGATGTCAGATCTGCCTGTTTGAGCATGCTGAAGAGGGTGGAAGCAACCGTAGTCTGCAAATGACTCAAGGTCCGCATGATGATGTCCCAATGCTGAGTAATGGAGTCAATTTGATCCTCCATGTCGCTGCTGAAACTTGTTTCAAATGAGTCGAGTCCGTGACCTCCCGTAGCTCCTGGCCCAACCACTGTCCATCCCGAGCGACGGGCCGAGCTGAAGGAAGAGGGAAACGAGTCTTGCTCTGTGTATGAGCTGGAGCCTCTGAATGCCGATCGATGGGTGACCGGTGGGTGATGGGACTGGGTCGGAGGCAGACTAATGACCAGGGCAACTGCATACATTGGAGTTCGTTTCTGCTTCAGCTTTCTCTTGACTTTCACGTCGTCAGCTGGCTTTGGGAAAGGGTATCCGGTTGTCTCGTCGTCGAACTTTCCACCAGGGGGTGTGACCTCTTCATCGAGTGGCAAATTGACGGGAAACAGCCTTGTTATTAAAACTTTCTTCCGATCATTCATTCTCCCTCCCACTCCGGCCGTGGGAGGGGATCTCAGCGGTGGGGGGTTTTCTGAAGAAAATGATTGTGAAAGACGGCTTGCTCTCATGCTGGATCTTCCCATGGAGCTGCGACCATCGGAAAACATGGACATTTGGTCATGCGGTCGGATCTCGGAGGGCACAACATGAACTTTGGTGGATGTGCCTTTATAGGCCATTAGTTCCGAATTGCCAAAGATACAGCTGGAGAATGTGGCCAACTCCTCCCGATATTCTCGCCATGCGCGCTGCGAGTCGGTTTCGCCAAGATACTGATTCCGGCTGTGAACTGAAGGCCTTCTGTCGAACGCACCTTGTCGTGTCTTTGGACTTCCTGGCTGGATGACGATTGGGCGCTGGATACTTGTGATGCTCGGTTTCCGGGGTGAGACAGGGGTCCTTCGAGGTTCTTGGACCGTGTAAGATCCGGCAGTCGCGGAAGGGCGATCCACATAGGCTGGCGAGACGGGCGGCGGCCGCTGGCTGTCATACAAAAGAGAGGCTGCAACAGAACTCAAAGCGTCTTGCATGATAATGATGCGCACATCGCGCACATCAAGCGCGATGTCATCGTTGTAGTCGAAAGCATTGGTTGAGGAGCTTGTAGTAGGAGGTGATAAGCCGCTCGAGAGCGGGTAAAACTGGTTGAGACGGTGCTCATAAAGATCGTGAGGGTCGGGGAAAAGCAGATTCCGGGTGTGGATGTCTTCCTGAACGGATTCGAGTGAGAAGGGTTTATGTGATGGTGTCTGGGCCGAGGGGAGAGCCCCGGCCCCGGAGCTAGCCCCGAGATTAAAGAGCTTCCCGAGCATCTGGGAGACTGGGGGAGTCGCGAGACTATCCCTATCGGCATTCAGACGGCATCATTGGAGCGCCGAAAAAGCATTGTCGCTGTTGGCGCTGGCGATGTCGCCATAGACTGTACGTGAAGTAATGAGGATGATGAGGGTTTCCAGGGGTTCGGCCGAGGTTGGAATTTATTAGCATAGGCACACGCCTCGCCTTGTCGACCAATGTCTGCAAACACTCAATGGATTCCAACAGGGCCGACGAGTTATATCGAGTTCCAAGTTCCCGGAAAACCTGAGAAGGGTCCGGAAACGGTCAGAGGCGAAGGGGCGGCGTCGTCCGGAGCGACAGCGGATTCAAGAGACTAGATATACCCAATCCACTATCCGTAGCGTCTTTTCCAAGCGGTTAGCACCAGAGCAGGACCTGGTGTGGTTTTCACCTGGGCTTGTGGGTCTTTGGCCGACTAACAAGGGTTTTTGGTTAGGATTTCCCACGTTTCCCACGTTTCCACGTTTGAAGTCTTGGACCTTTTGGGTAATTCCAAGATGCGGTTGTGGATGAGAAGAGGGGCCTCAGAGGGGCCTCTGGGGACCTGAGGAGGGGAGAGAGAGGGGCGACACCTGGAGGAAAAAGACTGATGAGGGTAAGAGGAGATCCCAGTGGAAATTGATGTGCATATATTTACGACCTGGAAACATTTCTCTCACTACCAAGCGGTTCTCGCGGGAAATGTCATTGGGCAAAGGCACAGCAACACAGTCAAAGCATCGAGATTAGATGGAATGGCGGTGACGACGAAAGCGGCGGTTGACAGTGCGGGTGTGCGGGTGGGAGGTGGAAGGTGGGTTACAGGGCAGCGAAGGAGCCGGTGGGGTCCTTCTTGGGGACTGCTGGGGCAAGTGGGGACCCGAGACGGACGAGTTGAGTTGGCAAATCGAATCGGCTTGAATTGGGCGATGTGCAACCAAAGTGGGCCTTTCTCCCCTCACACATCCTATTTCCACTTCATCGCTTCCGCAGCACAGACTCGGCGCCGTGCCGAGTAATATTACAAGTATTTCCAAACTTACAATTGATTTGTGCGACTATTAGACCACAATGATTTCTTGCTTTGTGCATGCGTCTTTTCGTCATGCCTGTCCATCAGAAAGTTCACTTCTCGTCGGTTCGGGACTCTGGAATCTTGGGATGGCATGTATGCCTTACACAGATTGGTAGTCAAAATCCGGGGTACCTGGGCCACCTCAATCAGGTCACTGTTCAGAAAACACCGCATCGAGTCGGCAGTTTCATGCTCACTGCCATCACTTGCAAGTTGCAACCACCCATATCTCATGCTGCTACACCAAAAACCGCACTAGCCATTGATCGGCTTTACCTCCCGAGCCTGCCCAACTAGGAGGAACGTGGGAGCATTGATGTTGTTGTTGTATGCACATGACTCCCATCTCTACACCAGTTTGCACCGCACCAGAGCGCCACCTCACCTTCCTGCAAGACATTGGCCAGGCCAACACGCACGACCTACTCTTATTACACGGATGATGGCGATATGAGAAAGGAGTTTCCGACAGTCTGGATTATCTTTGGAATTTTGGACGCGAGAATATTGACTGACTGCTCACCGCCAGGACATCTTGCACATCTTTTACGAGTGTGAGTGGTCCCTCATCCGGCAGCTACCCGATCAGCATCTCGATGGAACATGGAAACCTGAAAGGCAGCTCGACTCGTCATCACCAAGCCCGACGATTATTAACATAGTTACCATGTCCTTGTCGTTCTACATATAAATGTTGATACCCGTCAAGCAACGTTATCACTAATAAAGTTCTGTATATATCTTCGGATTATTAGCCTGTTCGTCATCGGCCCGCGGGCAACCTCACTCAGTTCTTGTCCACCCCAGGAATTATCGCGTCCCGCGCCATTTTTTTTTTTTTCGTTCCAGTGTGAGGAGCGGAGGCAGTGCCGCTCCTATACATGTACGGCATTTCCCTTCCTCTTGTGGCATTCAAGTGCACCACCATCTTTCTCTTGATCAAGTTATCAGCGTCAGCAGCAGCACAAAAGCAAGAAAGCCGGTGGTCCATTCTTGCAGCTTTCCAACACACCTGCAGGCTTTCGCTCGGCTCCCTTTGGACGCTGCTACCTGACCCCCCTTGCTCTATGCAAGTCTCAATGGCACACAGCCAATGAGGTTGTGCGAGGCCGGGTCGAGATGGCCGAATGGGGAAATTCCAAGGTTTTCAGATAGTATTGGAGGGGATGAACAAGAATGAAATGGTGGTCTCTTTGCAACCCCGGAGATAACGTTGCCGCCTCTCTCTATGGGTTACATAAGTGTCGTCCTGCATGTAGGGTAGGTTTGTGATATACGTATTTCGTATCTTTCTACAGAGGGTTTTGTCTTTTTCGGATCTTGCGGAGAACTTTGGGCTTGCCTTTGACCCAACCAAGTGACCTCGCACCCATGACTCGGGATTCCTGATATTTTTTTCTTTCAAGTCTTGTATTCTCAGTTTACAATTCACTTTCTTGGTGTCTTTACACAACTCAACGTCTCTCGATTTCTACCTGGTTACAGAGAATTGTTTTTACGTACTCGCTAGTGGTTGACAACTCAATTAGGCCCCCTCCTCCCCCCATCTCCCCCCACGCTTTTGCCCCTCTCCAAGACCACGGATTTGGGAGAAATGAAACCAAGCGAGATCTCGGATGTCCATCCATCTGTCATCGTTTCCCTCCTGTTTCGGAGATCCTGACTTAATATGGAAGGGGCCTGGTTCCCTTTGTTGAGTTCCCTCACAGTTTTGAGTAAGAGTGCGTGTGTGCCTTTGCCGTTGTGGTATAAAAATACAATGATTTTTCTTGGCTTCGAGTGGGATTTTTTTTTGTTCACCTTCCCCCCCGCTCGTTCTTCCCCTCATTTTAGTGTAGTGTAGACAGTGGGATGGATGGAACGGTGAAGCGCAGAGCCTCATTTTCTTTTTTTGGTGTTTTGGGGGTTGATAAATGTCTCAGAATGCCTTCACTCAATGTTTGGAAATCCGTATTCACCTAAGCATTATTATCCCCTCACATATAACACACAATCAACAAGTTGAGGAAACAACACAAACTATCCTAGATATTCCATTCTATGTGTGTGTTACTATTTAATTTCACTCAACAATAAAAAATACCTCGTGACACCTCCGTCTCATTCATATGTCGCACACATACACGGAAGCGCGGAACGCGGCAGCAACATCCAAAATACCCCTCCTTTGTAGTGACACAGCTTCGTTATTATTAGTGTAGGTATCACGATCAAAATCTTGTGCATACGTGATACACCCCTCCCAATCTCGTCTCCAGGCATTCCATATCTCTCTTCGAGACGAGTTTCCCCTCACCTTCTCACCGCCGACCCCCGGCCCGCATAAGGTTGCTGTGTGACCTGACGTAACAGTCAAAGTGGTTGCCGCTGGCCTAACCCCCCTTGCCGCGGGAAATTAAGCAATGAAGAGATAGATCGGGTAGGGGCGGCAAGGTTTACGAGCGGGGGCAACAAATAAGCAAGCATTCTCAATGCTACTCTGCTCGTCAACACAAAAGCAGAAATGCCGCGGTTAGTGTCGTAAAGCAATGGATGAGTGGAAGAAGTGTTTACGGTACCGAAAGAGGTCAAGAAACTAAATGTTCAATAGAGATATCAAATGCTCAAGTCTTAAGGTGAGAAGTTGCTATGACGACGAACAGAACCAAGGGAACACGATGAATATGCGGCATCACGAGTATACAATGGTAATATAAAACGAGTGTAATCGATGTATCTGCCGTAAGAATGTTTTGAGGGATAAAATTGCAAATACCATACACATGTCTCCGCTATCCCTTCAGATTCAGGGTAAAGAACGGCCAAAGTGAACTTGGAAACCTCTTCAACAAGTAAAGCAGACTTCCAGCCTGAGTTGTTTATCCATGTGTTCCCGAAAAATGGTGCCTGGCCTCTTCTCCGAATTGACTCGAGGTAAATAAGCCAAACCCAATACCGTATCCACGAATGAGTTGCTCTAGATCATGATATGCTCTCGACAGACACGGAACAACAGGTAAGCTTCTCACATAGACCCCTTCCGCATGACATCTGACACCCTGTCGGAATGCTTGGGGACAGCGCCAGTTCGGGTTGTAAGGTGGTCGAATGGATTCCGTAGGCGTGAAGACACTCACTAATCGTCTTTGCCTTGTCAATGAAGTGACTCATATCCGGATCCGAGATGATAACGTGCGCCGAGGCAATAGCCTTCTGCTGATCTAAACGCCAGACATGAAGTTCGTGAACTGACTCAATACCCGGAATCTGTGTTTGTGTATCAGTCACCTGGTTGGGCATCTAGACGATGACGTCTGTGGCCTACCTTTTCGAGGTCGTGCTTGATATCGACCAGATTCACACCGACTGGAGCGCTCTGAAGGAGAATTGCACCGCTATTCTTGAGCAAGATCCACGCAGTAAACAGGATCACAAATGATATGATGATACTGACGATGGGGTCGGCGTAGATTCTTCCTGGGAGCTCAGTCTTCCAGATGATGAGTGCTGCAATAATGACCCCAACATTACCTAGCATGTCACTGACGACGTGGAACTTAGCCGCCATCATGTTGAGATCTCTCAAAGGGGCAGTACTGCGGTGTACGATGTGGCGATGGTCTGAATGACAGCTTGCTGTCTGTGTCTGGCAAGCTTGCCATTAGCTGAAGTGTCTCTGCGCAAGTAAAGATCAACACACCATTACAGATGACCCATCGCTGCTGACTCTTGCGCTGGTCTCGTGTCCATGATCGTCGCTAGATGCATGACCGTGGGAATGTCCATGACCATGTCCGTGGTCGTGGAATTCTGCAAGAAGCTTTGATCAGTCCCGGGCAGAGGAAAGGGTCCTCGAACATACGAACCATGTAGGACAAGTCCACTGACAAGGTTGAGCGCAAGACCGACACAGCCTATAATAAGTACCAGTTTTGGGTCTTTGATAGGCTTAACTTCGATGAAGCGTTCGAGAGACTGGAGGAAGATGCTAACGGCCAATGCCAACAAAAAGGCACCATTGAAGAAGGCACCGAGCAGTGTAGCTCGCTGCCAGCCAAACGAGAGATCTTGCGGAGAGCTAGTACGCTGAGACACCTGGATTGAGTTAGAAGAGAGCTGTGAGCACTGAGAAGTAGGGGGGAGGCTTACAATGATGGCAGTGAGGGTGATGACGAATCCTGTAAGGTCGTTTAACTATATACAATACATTAAAGTGAGTGTTTGTGCTATAAGATCAGTGAACTGACTGGCTCACATAGTGGAAAGCATCGGCCAAGAGGGCCAGGCTTCCTGTTTTAAAGGCGACTGCGGTGCAAATCAGTAAATATGCTTGCTGGATCAAACAGAAAAGTCACTCACCGACAACTTCACACACAAAAAAGATGAAGGAGATGGCGATTGCCGTCGAAACCTTTTGCCGACGGCCAAAGTGGAATAACATGGCGACTGTCCGAAGTTCTCGACGTCTTTCTCTGATACCGCGCGATATGGGAAAGTGCGGGAATCGGAAGGAAGCATATATGTACGTATAAATGTTTACTCCTTGGGCTTCTTCCTTGCGAACTCCAGCAGCTTGCTCAATCAACCCTTCCAACTTTGTTTCAGCTTTCCTTTTGGAAAACGGCGCTCATGCATCGTCATAGCAGGAAATCGGCAAATAATTGACTGGAACAACGAAACCGAAATTTGGGACATGTGACATGGAACATGTGAAAGGGAGGGACGTCTCCTGAAGGTTATTGAGGACAACAGCTTGGACAGCGACAAACGGAATGCACAGGCCTTTGTGTACAAGAGAACAGGCCTGAGAAGAAGTGACGTGGAAACCCTAACACAGGAACGAACGGACAGCACCCCCGATACCACCTATATGAGAGAGTGTAAAGTACCTAATTTGAGATCAACCGAGATTCAATGGGCAATAAATTAGTGAAGCAGGCACCCGTCCCAGAAACTGGGACTTGAAAGAAAGGAAGGAACGGGATGATTGCTTCAGATTGAGTGAGATGGAGCAGAACGTTTTGATCACGTCACCTATGCAACTTCGATCGCACCTACCAGGTATTTAACGCCATAATGCTCAAGATGGGGTTGCCAGGTCGGGTCGGTTCCGGCCGGCTGCATATGATATTGGATTGTTGATGTTGCTCTCAGTCTCAGAGATCCGTGATCGGAGACTTTTGCGCAAGACAAGGTGGGACACGGAAATATAACGTGCACTTCCAAAGGTCAATGAGGGTTTTTATACAAACACCAAGCGGTCCCGACCATAAAACTAAAACAAGAGGTTTCAAACTGGGATAACTATTCAATGGTGAAGTGTTGAAGTGACGTTGATGGATGGGAGTTGACACTGTGTAAGCGACTTGGCATGATTTTCGTTTACCGAGATGGAAGGCGGTGACGTGACACAAAGCTCTTAATCCCTGCATTGAACTGGATTCTGCCATCCAAAAGCTTCTGGGGATCCTTGTCCCGCCACGCCCACCAACCTCAATCGTAACCAAATCCTTGCAAGGAGATAACGTTCATGTTGAAGTCTGAAGATGAAGAGCGTGTACACTCAATGCCGTCACTCATCCTTAAACTTGGAAGTTACGGGATACCTACATTAGACGGTCACTTGAGTTGATGATCGAGCTCCATGTCGTCGCGCAATGCCTCGGCCGGCGCGCCGGGGCCAGCTAGAGCACGTCCCAGCTGGCCGAGCCACCTTCGCCATATCAGCACTGAACATCACCCACACAATCCCGCGCATAACCACCACGACACCCATCTTCTACATCCACATCCGAATTCACACTCGCAATCACCAGATACCACCGCTTCCTCCAGCAACTCTACTATTCGCGATCGTCCGTCCTCATCCTCAACTCAAGCACCTCCCAGAAAAACATGGAGCGTCACTATCGACGAGTCGCATGCAGCAGGCGAAGCTGTGCACCTCAATCTCAGTCTGATAGGTGACGAGATAAAGCCCGGAAGTCTCGTGGCCATAGATGTTTTACCGTCCGAGGACCGAGACCGTGGGAAGGATGGCCAGATTGGTGCGTCTCAGGAGAGGCGACGGTACG
This sequence comes from Podospora fimiseda, assembly GCA_033297215.1. NCBI lineage: Eukaryota > Fungi > Ascomycota > Sordariomycetes > Sordariales > Podosporaceae > Podospora > Podospora fimiseda. The sequence continues at coordinate 125,597 of MU865326.1, read as the reverse complement.
TCTGTGTTGCCGATGACATGACCAAGGCCTTCAAGACTCGCTACCCCACGGCCGAGGTCCATGTCGCAAAGCGCATCGCCGACGCCTTTGGAATGAAAAGAAACACATTGGTCACGCTGACTCCAATTGACGCCACCAACCCTGCCATCGAGGCATCCCACCTCGAGCTCTCCTTTAGAGACCAATACTTTTCGAGGGCCGATATGTGGAGGATGGCTGTCGGGGAGCTGTCTGGAAGAACTGTCTACAAGGGCCAGGTAATCTCGTTCATGGAGTCTCTTAGAGCACAGGTTACCGCCGTCTATGTTGACGGTCGAAAGGTGCACTCTGCCTTCTTTGGTCGTGATACCAAGCCAATATTTCGGAGTGAATCTGCCCGATTTGTTCTTTTCATCCAAATGGCCCGCGAGATGTGGGACTTTGACTCGGATGGTTCAGGCGAAATCATGTTCTACAAGGTCGTCAATGGCTTTTTGCCCGCCTTGTTCAAAAAATGGGCATCCATGAAGGTGAACCATCTGGTGACTATTGTGCTATTTGCACGAGTCGAGTACGATACTGGCATCTCCAACGAACTTGGCAACGCTGCTGCTGAAAACCGCTACTACACAGGCGTTCAGAATTCTGGGGACCGCCGTCCATACAAGGACTTTTACAGAGTGGTTGTGAGCGAGATGACCAGCGTCGAGTGGACCAAGATCCTGAATCAACTCAAGCGAGAGTTTAATTATTTTCGCAAGGACATCAGCACGCACCATATGAGGGCTGTTACGTGGTCACCCGGACCTGCATATGAGGATGCGGCCAGCCGTGAACATAACCTCAACTCTATCAAGGCTGAACCCTCTCGTGCAGTGCATGGCAATTTTTTGGAGGCGATCAACATGGCTTCGTCGCTCTTTTCCTATGACTACATTGACAGAGATTTGACTAGAACTGGAATATCTGTCGTTGTAATAAGTCCCGGCCCTGGTGTTTTTGAGGTCGACTACAATGCCCTCCGGAGAACTACAGACGCCATGGTCGGTAGCGGAATTGGAATCGATCTTATCTGTATCCCAAAGATCCCGCTCCATTCTGTTCCCCTATTTCGATACCGTGCCCCACAGCAATCCTCTCTTTCGAAGCGCAGGTCCAAGTTGAACATAAGCAGCGGGAGCACGCCTAAGCAGAGTGCATCCGTGTTTGGAAGCTACAGCAGTCTGTCTGGGTCATACTCGCCTGGAAGAGGCAGCGAGATCATTCTTCACGGTCAACAATATGGCCCAGGTGTCGTTAAGGACGAGTACGTCTCTGCGCTGCCGCAATGGCTTCATGTGTCCTACTGGACAGGTGCTTCAGAGGAGGCGTTATCCTATCATGGAATTGCCTTATCGGTATCAGATGCCGCGCAAGAGCAGGGCGGAGACGACTTCCAGATTCGTTGTCGTATGTATGACCTACAGATGCGCAGCGTCATGGAGACCAATGAAATTGAAACTAAGCCGCTGCACATGGACCCTCGCTTTCCCTTGAAAGCACTTCAGGAGTTTCAAGTCTCCAAACCACATTTGGATCTGGAGGGCAACATTTTGGTTAAGAATATCAAAGTCCCAGAGACTTTGTTTGACCATGTATGGGGATTTCACAAGTTTGCCGCAGAGAGGCATAGCAAACACGCAGCGGAGCGGGTTATGTGGGAACAGCTGAGAAAATACGACGAGTCGAGGGCAAAAGTTCCTTCAGCTAAAAAGAACTCCTCCTCAGCTAGGCCTTTGCCTTACTTAAAACAAAGCCGAGAGCATGCTGAACAGCATTGGAGGCATCATGGTACTGGAGATGCCAATCTCCTTTCAACATCATACTCTGATAGGCGGCCTTCGACGTCAACCGCGCTCCCCACGGTTCAGGGCCTCACTCACTACCATAGACCTAGTTCTGCGAGGCTGGAAATTCCGTCTGGCGACCGATGGGGCTCTGGGGGTACTCCGGCCCCGGAGACGAAGAGCCGCACCTCAACGGCCTCATCGTCACCTACTAAAGCACCAAAACTCATGCGGCAAATTAGTCTTGGTAATCAAGGATTTAAGATAGCTGCTCCCAAGGCAGCAGTTGCTGAGCTGAGTGTCGAGAGTGTTGCCGCCATCGCCGCAAGGCCAGTGCTACCATCCCATCACTCACACGACCCTAGGTTGGCTCCAATTCGAGAAGCCCAGCGCCCAATGTCGCGCGATAATATGACCTTCGGAACACCCAGCAACTCCCCCGGTGCTTTCTCACAGTTCTCATCCAACTTGGGCAATCAGTTTCAGCCCGGCACGCCGACCAAGCCGATCGTAATTAGCAGACCACCGCGGGTCGCATCCCATATGCTATCTGGATCTATTCTCTCGTCAACACTGCGGCCAGAAGCTGCTCATGAAGATCGGGATGTTCGATTCTCGAAAGCAATGAGGGCTGAGGACAACAATCGGCTAAACAAGTCGAAATTGCTCGCTGAGGGTGTGCCGGAGATCCCGACTCTATTATCCCCAACGGCCGCTATGTCTCCCTGGCTGAGTGTACTCAACCCTTCGAACCCACCTGCCAATGATTTGGATATGGCTACGCTTTATAGCCGTTGGCAACACGTCTTTCCGAGACCGCAAGAAATGAGGATCATGAAATGGAAATCCCTATGCTCGCCAGCGGCGGTACCTCTTACCTCTGAATACTTTCCTTCTCAGGAGAAGTTTGAGACAGAGTATCAGAGGCAGCCATACGTCGTCTCTCAGAACCCCGAGGACGATAATCTCGAGACGCCCAGATCGCGTGATGAACTACTTCGGGAGCTGATTTGCTTGCGATTCTGCCAGGGGTTTCAGATTATTGTTGGTCCCGCAGTAGCCAAGGCATTTGGCCAAAAGCAGGTCAAGGTCGCCGACATCTTTTCTCGAGACCACATGATGGGTGACGGTACTAGCATCTTCATGTCGGTTGGCAACACAATTCATCAGCTTTCATGCGTTAATGGAACCGAGATTGAAGTCAATATATTCATCCGAAAGCCAACAGCTAGCTTGACGGAGACGACGGGACAGATTTACGAAAAGCCACGCTACAGACCGGCCATTAGAACGCTTATGGATGCTGCTTACAAGACGAGTGAGATTGATCTAGTGGCGAGGCGGAGTGAGAAGAACTGGAACTACATCGATGCCTTCGTGGCAGGCCATCATGATGAACTGACGGAACACCTAAAATTCTGGCGGGCACGCTATGTTTTGATACCTATGGCGAATCGACAGCTAGTTGCCAAGTCCAGGGAGGGTGATAGTGACGAAGAAATCCGTATCGAGGGTATCAGAAGGCTTGCGCAAAATTGGCAGAGAAACCGCTACTATCCTCCCAACGAGCGCCAGTTTCACGAGCCGCATCCCCGGAGGCTTAAGGATATCACGCCGCTCCATATAATTTATAAGACAGAGGATCCTTCTGTTGTAATTGCTGCTGAACTAGAGACACTGCCTCTGTTGGAGGGAATGGAGGGCGTTGATCGAAAAGAACAGCTTGTGAGGAGTAGGGAACAGTTCTCGCGCAGGAACTTCAGCTTGGCGGCGTTGGCAGAGGCCATCCAGCAACCCGTTGAAAACGGAGGTATTCGGATGCAAAACCGAAGATGGCATCTTCGTTTGCATTATAACTGCTTCATTGGGTCTGACATGACCAGCTGGCTTCTGGTCAACTTCGAGGACTTGGACGACCGAGAGGATGCAGTTGCTCTGGGGAACCAGCTTATGGTCTCGGACGACAAAGAAAAAGAAAAAGAGCGAAAGGGATTGTTCGTCCACGTTGAAAAGCGCCATAATTTCCGAGATGGTCAATATTTCTACCGCATCTGTGATGAGTACGCAAAGCACACCAGCTGGTTCAACACCAAACGAAGCCTGCCATCAATGCCTTCAACACCCATGGGGGAGAACATGCCACAAAATCCACGAATTGGGTTCCCCCGGCCGATGTCGATCAATGATGATACCTCTCACAGTTCCGGCGCAACAACACCTACCGGCCCGTCTATTTCAACTGGTAGGAGACCCAAGGTATCGCTCAGCAAGGTGATCAAGTACAACGTGGACCTGAGAAAGAAATCTTACCGACCAGAGATTGTCGAGCTGCACTACGACAGACTCCACAACCCCGATAACTGTTACCACATCCGGGTCGAGTGGATGAACGTAACGGCCAAGTTGATCGAGGATGCCGTCGAGCGGTGGGCCACTATCGCCAAAGACCACGGGCTCCGACTTGTCGAGGTGCCCATTGCAGAAGCGTGCTCTATCAACGAAACAAATCCCTTCCGGAGGCCATATGTGATGAAGCTGGCCGTCCCACCTCCCGATCAGCCGCCTGCCACTTACTACGAGGCCAACTCTTTCAGCCCGCAGGTCCAGCCAGGGCGACACTTTTACCAGAAGGCCATCTTGCGGAAATTCGACTTTGTTTTAGACATGGAAGCGGCCTCAAATTTCCCAAGCAATGTGGATGTGTCTTACTCCTGGGGGAAGCCCGAATTCCGATACACCCAGTACATTCACCGATCGGGGTCGGTGCTGGCTGAGGTCACACACGAGGGTGATATTCTGATCCTGGCCAACAGGCTTTATAGCAGCAGAGCGGCCGCGGCGCGGGAGAGGGAGAGGGACATCCAGAGAGATTTGCGCGCTGAGCAGAGCTACAAAGGGGACTTGTCAACGCCCGGACCCGGAGGACCCGGCCCTGGAGGCCGCGGCATTTCTGGCTATAATTTCCCTCCCCCGCCTACCACGCCCGGACCGCTTTGTATCCCGGACTCGTCAGGGTCTCCATCCACCAAGGGCGCATTTTCGTCGCCTGTGGTACGGGCGGTGATGAGCAATCCACCTTCGGCTGGCGGTGGTCTTACACCGGGAGGAGGGCCTCCGCTGGGGCTTGGAGGACAACTTAAGGGGTCATTGGGCCCATGGACTTGGACGAAGCAGGAGCCGGAGATGGTGAGAGATGAGCTGGAAGCGTTTTGTAAGGATGTGGAGGCGCTTGAAGCATTCTATAAGGAGGTCACGAACGTGGCTAGTCCCCCTTCTGCCCCTGGGACGTGTGGTAGTGGCAGCGGCGTGGTGAACCCTCAACCTACCTTTCCTGTCATTGGCACTCCAGGTACTGCCGGAACTCCTGGTCATGGCGTAGTGGTTGGAACACCATCAGGGACTGTACCTGAAGTGAACATTCCTGTTCTTGGTTTGCCTCCTGGAGTGTTGACCCAGGATGGTAATAGCAGTCACACAGGCGGTGGCAATGGCGCCTTGGCGGCTGCCATGGCCGCCCATCAAAGGACAGAAGGGACGGGGATCAGCCCAAGACTGGGGAGTCCAGCTCTGATGCTAGCGTCAAGTTTCATGAGAAGGAGGAGTTTGGCACATGATAATATTTTAGAGGGGTTGAGGATGACATCCAGTGGAAGTGGGAGTGGGGCAGCCAGTGGTGGTGCACAGGAAGGAGAAGGAAAATAGGTGATTTCGGATTGTTTTGATTTTCTTTCCTCAGCGTAACGTGGTGCAAGAAAGATATATGGCAGGGCAAAATGATCCGAGAATGATTGAACGAGATTGTGCTGTTGGAGGCAGCAAGAAAGGTGAAAGCACCGACCAATCATCATCCCAACAAAGCATTTGTCGATTTGTCTTGGAAAAGCTTATTTGATGGGCGTGCAGGGATGGTCCCACAATACACCTCTCGTCATCGATCAGGTACCGGAGAGCTTCTCCATGACGACAAATTTTGCTGTTCGCGGTTGCACTAAAAAATACCGGTGTCGGTGGCTACCGTTTTTCATGTACGAAGGTATGGCCTCTATTAAATTAAAACTACTATATAAGTGTGTTTTCTCTTTCTCTCTCTGAGACTTGGAGAAACTGCTGGAGAGCACAACCAATCCCCGTTCCTTCCGTACAAACACACAGAGGTAATGTCAGGCAAGGTACACGGAGGCCACGGGTCAGGGCCTTGAACCAAACAGCCTGTGAACAACTTCGTCCCATCAAAAGGTTTTTTCGCACCGCAATCGCAGTGCATCACAGATGGCCCGATCTAAGATACCTTAGTCTAGATCCCTCTCCTGCTTCCTGCCTCTTGTCTCTAGCTCAAACAGAGTGTAGTACATCCTCACCCCTTTGGGATCGCCATTCTTTCTTTACTTGAACCTGTCAATTTAAACTGCCAACTTATCTTTTTCATTCCCGATTTCTCGTTCCTACTGCCTCTTCTTTTCTTGTTCGCTTCTCCTCACGCATCGACAAGTCAGCTTATCATACAAGGTGGCTCTATAATTCACTCATCGACCAACCCATTAACCGTGCTAACAGAGACCAAGTTGTCACAACCTAACATATCAGAATCTTATCCACCACATAAAGACATTACGATATCAGGTGTCGCCAAGCCTAAATACGGTTCTCGGTGTAATGGGGATGGCAACATGTAAGAATGCCCCGGCAACCCTTTTAATACCGAGCAAACGCTACAATACACATATGGATCACCTCACTTCTCGTCTTCAAATATGCTAATGTCCTTTTCTCTACTTATCTAGACGACGCCTACCAAACGAAGCGCGCAGCCCGCAGTGTTGCGTGGCACAAAGGAAGCTTCAATCTTCTCCCACATTCGCACAACAAGAGCGAGCATGACATCAGAACCACGTCGGTATGGCAAGCAAGCAACCGCCTCGAGGGACAACCTCTCACCCCTTCTCGCACTTTACCAGGAAACTTTCAATATAACGCCAACGTCGGCGAGTCGAGCAGAGATGCCGCCAACAAAATCACCGGTGACAGCAGGAACTCACTTCCCCAAGATACCCTGCGTCGAAGAGCCGCTGGAAGACTGAGCCCAACGGCTGAAGACCCTGCAAGTGGTGCTAAGAAGGAGACCAAGCGAAAACCCGGAGGCTTCCTCAAGTTCTACAAGCACCTGACTCCTAAAGAGCCGTATACCTGGCGGAATCAACTCAAGAATACTATCGGCAGCTCATGGATCAACCTTCTCCTGTTGGCAGTTCCAGTCGGCTTTGTCGTCAATTATATCCCCTCCATCAGCCGCGTGGCGGTGTTCGTCATCAATTTCGTCGCCATCATCCCTCTGGCAGCCATGCTGGGCTTTGCAACTGAAGAGATTGCCTTGAGAACTGGAGAGACTCTGGGCGGGCTCCTCAATGCGACTTTCGGGTATATGCTTTGATCCAGATTGGTTTATCTCTATACTAACTCCTGACTCCCCAGAAACGCTGTCGAGCTCATCGTAGCTATCATAGCTTTAATCAAAGATGAAATCGTCATCGTGCAGACCTCGCTCATCGGTTCCATTCTCTCCAACTTACTCCTCGTAATGGGCATGTGCTTCTTTTTCGGTGGCGCCAACAGAAAGGAACAGTTCTTCAACACCACGGTTGCGCAAACCGCTGCCAGCTTGCTGGCTTTGGCCGTAGCCGGGGTTATTGTACCGACAGTCTTTGACCTTGCTGGCTCGGCACCTAATGGGGACGTGGCTAAGTTGTCAAGAGGCACGTCAGTGATCCTGTTAATTGTTTACGTCGCTTATCTCGTCTTCCAGCTGAAAACGCACTCGGGCGTCTTTGCGGAAGAGTCGCAAAAGGTTGAAGGCAAACCATTCAACCTGAGACACGAACTTCCGCAGCACGCCGTAGCAACAGGTTTTGTGGCTCCGGCTGGGCTGATGGGTGGTGTTGGACTACCCAACGCGACTAAAGAGGAGAGCGAAAAGCTGAGAGAGCTAGTGACGAGTCCGCCGCCCCGGGGGGATCCCGAAGAGGAAGATGAGACCGATGACCCCCAGCTCCACTTTGCGGTAGCTTTGGGGGTTCTGGCAATGTCGACGGTGCTGATTGGGTTTTGCGCCGAGTTCATGGTTGACGGGATCTCGGCCATCACAGGCGGCGGCAAGGTCTCTGCCGAGTTTGTCGGGCTGATCTTGCTGCCGATTGTGGGAAACGCCGCAGAACACGCCACAGCCGTCACGGTTGCTATCAAGGACAAGATGGACCTGGCTATTGGTGTTGCCGTTGGCAGCAGTATGCAAGTCGCCTTGCTTATTATTCCTTTGCTCGTTATTATCGGGTGGGGGATGGACAAGCCGGCGATGAGCTTGAGTTTTGACCCCTTTCAGGTTGCTGTCTTGTTCGTGGCGGTCTTGCTGGTGAATTACTTGATTGCGGACGGCAAGAGCCATTGGCTGGAAGGGATGTTGCTGATGTGTCTGTACGCCATCATTGCCGTTTGTTCATGGTGTAAGTATTGATTTCTTCTTTACGCTTGGTTTTGCACAAAATGGGGGCGAAACGCTAACACTTTCAATTGATAGGGTATCCAACCAAGCAAGAAGCAGCTGCGACGGGTTCGAATGGTGGGTCGTTATAAAGTATTACTCCCAGGTCTTGATACGTTTTGATATACCCTGGACTGGGCTTGGGGTTTTACTATCAAGAAATGGTGGGAAGAAGGGAGGTGCGATTATTCAAAGCCAAAAATATTGTTTTTGTGGTTTATAGCAGGCATCTACGACGCACAGCAGTCCCTCTTCCTTTTTTTCTTCTTTTTTTTATTACCCTGATTTTGGAACTTTGGAAAACCATAATGAGAACGGACACGGTAGCAAGCATTTGAGTTAGTGTTTGGTTTGTTAAACAGGTATCGTAGTTTTTTTTATTTTCGGTACGCATCCAGATAGGTTCGCAATTGCGATAGTTTTGATCATGCTCTTGGACTATTTACCTCGACTTTCTGTGTGCCATGCCATTTGAGTCCGTACATATCGGAACATGTTAGTTTTAAAGTAAGGACATCAAGGCTTTGAAGCCACTCAGGATTATCGCGACGATGTTTCCCACATAAATAGGGAACTGAGTTTCAGTCAACACTTCAAAACGAATGGTATATACAATACCCCCCCCCCCCCTTGAATGTTTATTAACACAATACTTAATCGTAAACATTCTTATTTTAAAATCGAAAATGCCTATTTATTCTTCAATAGGTCTGGTTTATAATAGTCAAGAAAGTCGAATTTGCTAGGCAGTTAGTAACTACATTCACTGTTTAACAACATCGCTCGACATCTCAAACACAGACAAATCGGTCCACTTTAGGTGTAATTCTCTCCTATTTCGCACAAAACTGTATTTAAAACTTCCATTTTCCACTTCCTAGTACACAAACTACACCTTTCACCTGCGTGCCTTCTTCGCAGGCCTGGCATTCTTTTCCATCTTTGCCTCCTTGATCGCCCTAGCCTTGCGAATATCTGTGGCATTCTTAAGCTCGCGCTTGCTTCCCTCTCCATCCTTGTACTTGCCGATACGGTTCTCTTTGGCCTCAGCCACACGCTTCTTGCGGACGTGGTAGTCGTCGCGGAATTTATCAGCCTCTTTGGGCGCCTTCTCCTGCTTGTGCTTATACCGGGCACCACCCTGAGAAGCAAAAGCCCGAGTCAGCTGTGGCTTTTCGAGCTCGCCCACTCCTGGCATCTTTCCGAGACGGTTCGCCTTGCGCCATCTGTCAAAGCGGCCACTCTGGAAGCTGGCTGCGATCTTGACACCACTTTCGCCGCGAACCATCTTGGCACCCTTGGAACCATCGTCATCGTTGGCACGGGCGACGTACTTGCTGTGACGCTTATCCCAGCGAAGCTTGGAGCGCGTTGGTAGACCGAATCCCTTGGCTCCGTCGTCATTGGTAAGGTCCATGGTCACACCCCTCGCAGCTTCAACAAAGTGAGATGAATGCACACCACCCGAGTGGACGCCATATGCTTTCTCGACTGCGTCTTTGTTGTCTTTGGGTGTGTACGACATGTAGAATTCGGGATCTTGGAACGAAGTCTGGCCCTTCTTGGACGCGTTGGAGTGGCTTGTTACCGTGACTTCCATTTCGTCGTCGGACTCCTCCTCAGACTCCCAAACGTCTTCCTTCTCGGCAACTCCCTCGTCATCAGAGTCGTCAAACTCAGGACCCAGCGGCTTATTGGGCAGCCCGTCTTGATCCTCGCCCTCATCCTCGTCCACATCTTCCATCTCGTCATCACTACCATTGGCGGTTTTCCGCGGGCCAACTCTCTTCCTGAACGCCCGCATGACCTCTGCAGCCTTATTCCGCGATGATTTACCCTGGGGGCCAATTTCGAAGATGGTTTCTGCCGGCTTGAAAGAGCTAAGTTTTGAAAGCAAATGATCCCTGGCCATCTCAACAGCTACACTCTCTTCTCCGAAAATGGGATGTATTTGCGTCCACTTCTTCTCCGCAATAATCTCCCGGGCTCTCTTCGCGCTCTGACTTGAGGCCGAGTTTCTTGTCCTCATGTAGAGCTTCTCGGCCTTGGTAGTGACGCCCTTCAAAGAGGAAATGTCAATCTCCTCCCTGAGCACTTTATCAACCCATTCGGAATGGTTCTCTAGCTCAGCTCTCTTCATCCCGCCAACAACCACATCTTGAGCGAATGATGGGTCCTTGGACTCTTGCCCCAAAATTAACTTTCTTCCAAGGAACAGCTGTAAATCCAAAAGATATGGAAGATCTGTCTCCCGGACAAGAGCGTAAGCCCAACCGCGCTGGCCGGCACGGGCCGTTCTACCAACACGATGGACGAAAATCTTGGGCTGCGGAGGGAAATCATAGTTAATAACATTGGCAAGAATTGGAATATCGATACCACGAGCTGCGACGTCCGTAACTACCAGGATATTTGTCCTGCCCTTCCGGAAGTCGTCAACTTGCATCAATCTGGCGGTTTGGTCGAGCGAACCGTAAACATATGAAACGGCAAAGCCGGCATGGCGCAACAAATGCGCAATGTACTCGACGTGATGCTTGGTAGCTGTAAAGATGATAGTTGAGTGTTCGGTAGGCTTCTCTTTGTGGGAGAGTCTGTCATCTCCTCGCTTCCGCTTCTTTGACCATTCCTTGTTGTCCCTCTCAGTAGCTCCTGGAGGAGTACCCAGGGGCATTTTGATGACATCGTGCAAAATGTGAAGCAGAGAGCCTTCTTTTTCGCCACTCTTGACGGAAAAAAATGCACTTTCCAGGTCTGGGGAAACCTTGGTTTCGGCATCTAATCGCACCAGGCTAGGCTCTTGCAAGCCAGCCCTGGCAAATTCTACCAACGACGACGGCATGGTAGCTGAAAACAGCAGCGTCTGTCGCGATGGTGGAAGGGCGTGCAGAATCTCGGTAAGTTGTTCTGCAAAACCCATTTCGAACAATCTATCGGCCTCGTCAAACACCACGTATTTGATAGAAGAGAGATTGAGGTGCATTTCCACCTTCAAGTGAAGGAAACGACCAGGAGTAGCAATGATGATATCCGGATTCGTTGCCATCTGACCGAATTGCTCCTCAAGGCTGTCACCACCGACAAGGAGAATGGTCTTGAGATCTGTTCCCCGCCCAAGCTCTTTGACGACCTTGAGCGTCTGCAGCGCAAGTTCACGCGAGGGCGAAAGAATAAGGGCTCTCGCGCCAACCTTGGCGCTGTGTGCCTTCAAACGCTCAATCATAGGAATAACGAAAGCGGCTGTCTTTCCGGAACCTGTCCGGGCCATGCCCACCACATCTCTTCTCTCCAAAACTAAAGGGATCGCCTTGCGCTGAATTGGTGTCGGTACTGAGAAGCCCTTTCGTGTAATTGCTCTAAGGAGGTTGGCATTGAGGCCTGTATAATTGTAAGTATCCAGAACGCATCGAATTCATCGTCCGTAACAGCTTACCCATTGCCTGGAAACCGCCACCCTTCTTTACCGTCTTTCCCTGTAGATTTGAAGATTTTCGGTTGGACTTTCGTTGCATCGAGGCAATGAAATCTTCGTCCTCTTCTCCATCAGACTCATTACCACCAGTCTGAAGAAGATCACCGAAGTCTAGATCAAAGTCGCCAGCCCCTCCCTTCTTGTTCGGCACCACCTCGAAGTCTCCATCACTGCCATCGTCGTTCGCGAATAGGTCCCCCGCAATATCGACTTCTTCTTCGGACCTCTTCCGACCCATGGTTATTAATATTCAGGCGTGCTTTTGCGAAAGATACGTAGATGGCTGGCACACGCCTGCCGTATGATGGATGCGAGTAAATTAAATGACACAAGCCCAGGCGAATTGAAAACAAAACGCTTGATTCCAGTCGCTGAACTGCCGAAAAGATCCCAGAAATGGAATCGGTATTGTCGCAAAGGTTGGCGTTGTTCGTAAATTTTCAGGCGGATTGTAACTTCCAGGTTCGCAAAATTAAGTGGGGCTGTTTTCTTATCTTATCGGTGTCTGTCAGTGTGAGGTAGGTAGGCTGTCGCATGCACCTTTACCTCCCCTTCACTGGTTCCTTACCGCCCCTGCATAACGAAAACCAAAAACTGTTTGACTGCGTGAAAGCTCACCCTCAGAAAATTGATACTTTCAAAAATGGCAGATAAAAAGGACGACGCCGCGGCCGATACGCGAGATGCACTGGAAGTGCTCGAGGCCGAGGCCAAGGAATGGGACAAGGTGCGTTGTTCCTGTCGCTTCTCTCTCGACTGAATACCATGAGCTAACTCACCCAGGACGCTGAAATTGATCGAATTCTGAAAGCCTTCAGACTCAATGCGTAAGCCCTTCTCTTGCTCCCGTTTAATCTTCTCCTCACACTAATGTTTTCCTAAACAGCTACGCAGTTCTCGGCCTCAAGCCCGGTGCCCCTGAATCAGACATCAAGAACCTCTACCGTAAAAAATCACTCCTTATCCATCCGGATAAAACCAAGAATCCTTTAGCCCCCGATGCGTTCGATCGACTCAAAAAAGCCCAGACAGAGCTCATGGACGAGAAGCACCGCGCAAACCTGGACGAAGCAATCGCAGATGCGCGGATGTTGGTCATGCGCGAGCACAAGTGGACGGTCGATTCTCCCGAACTCAAAACTGCGGATTTCGAGAAAAAGTGGGACGAAAAGACAAAGTTTGTGCTGATAGAGAACGAGCACCGACGTAGAAGACAAATGAAAGCGCAGATGCAGGAGGAAGGTCGCGAGCAGCGGCGAGTGGATGAGGAGCTTGAGCAGCGCAAGAAGAAGAGGCAGCACGAGGAGGATTGGGAGGCTACGAGGGATCAGAGGATCGACAGTTGGCGCCAATTCCAGAAGGGTAAGTCGGGAGAGCCAGAGAAGAAAAAGAAGAAGAAGTTGAAGCCGATTGGCTGAGCTTGGGGTTGTTTGAGAGTAAGAGCGAACCTTTACTATTCTCATACGGCGTTGAACTGGCGTATCAGGGCTACCTTCCCGCTACTTGTTGTCATACTGGGTTTGGGGTGTTTGGAGGGGAACGGAAGAAGAAAGCATACATATTCGTGAGTTGAACCGGATTTGAGGACCCTTGCTTAATTCTGACCATAGCAAATATCGTGTTAGACAGGACCTGTCTTAAGGGTTGGGGATTTTTTAAACAAATGTTTATACATATGTGGTCAATTGGCCCTGAATGGTCTGTTCTTCCAAATCTGAGCGTGAAAGATGGTTCTTGATTCTGACTTTTCTCATCTATGCCAGGCCTTGATAGGTAGCTATCAAGTCCTTTACACTCAGGTAAGTCCGTCAAAAACTGACTGACAGCAGGTATCCACGACTGGTGTGAAAACTCCCGTAACATTGTGCTAAACGTGATATTTTCTGTTCATATGCTATCTATACGCTATACGGTACATGCGTGCCGCTCTTGAAAGAGGAGAGATCTCACTCTCATATACCACATTATTTATTGAAGTATCCTTAGCTCATATTATCTCGACTCCCTTCAGATAATTTTTTATTTCGGCACATGCTTTTTCTTGTATCTTACAAACCTCTCCAGGTTCACAATCGCCTCATCGGTCCTCGTCCTAAGCTCAGTCTGAGCTCTCTTGTCAATCCCCTTGGCCTGCGTCTTAAGCTTGGGAAGGAATTCTTCCAGGTGCTTCAAGAACCCATCCTTCCAGAAAACAGCCTTGTCGCACTCCAACTGTTCATCTCCGTAGATATCAAAGATCTGGTTCAGAGCTTCAACAATATCGGCCGGAGGAATGGTCTTATCCTTGTCCGCACTGTCAATGAGGGTGATGAGGAAGACTCCGATTTCTCTGTTGACGTCGAGTGGCGCAGGGTCACGAGCAAGGGCACCCAGGACACCAATGCACTTGACGCCCAAACCCTGCATGGGGTCTTCCTGCTCCCCTCCTTCCGTTTGCTGTTGTTGCTGGGCATTTAGGTTCTTGGAGACGTGATACAACGACATGAACTTGCGGTGCTGGTTACCGCTCAGGGGGGTCTTGCCGTTTAGGCTGCGGGCAACGGCCCACGCCAGACTCGTAACCTGCGTTGCCAGCTCCAAGTCCGCGTTATCGGCTTCGAGAATCGGGGATATCACCTTCTGCCAAATCTTCTTGGCTGCTGGGTACCACGCCTCGAAAATGTTGTCGTTTTCACCGCCGGCGAACTCGATGCATGAGATCGTCCAAGAGATATTGTTCAGTGCGGATATTGCGTGCGATTGAACGGCAAAACTCTCCTCGTTGTCGATAGGGAGATTTGCGAGGCGGACTAGCTGTGGGATCGCTTGTTGGATTAGCGACCCCAGGGTAGGGAGGTCATCGAGGCCACCTTCTTCCACAAAGTCGTCTACACCCGTTACGCGTTCCATATCTTCTTCAAGATCCGCAATGTCGTCGTCATCATCGTCATCGGTTTCACCTTCGTCATCTTCGTCAATTTCCTCGTCTTCGGCATCATCCTCATCTGCCTCATCCTTGACAGCGCCAGATTCTTCGTCAACATCCATGGCATCAACATCATCCTCAATACCATTCCAATCCTCCTCAGCGGCCGGAACTGTTCCGGGTGCTTTGGGTTGTGGGCGATTGCCTTTCTCAAGGGCCTCCCGCAGGTCAGTTCCGATAGAAGCGAGGATTTCCAACGCCAGCTGGGTGATGCCAACCGAGGTGCTAACCCCGTTGCTCACCAAGCTTGTTGAGGTGACCTGTTCCAGAGCACGCACTAGCCCCCGAACAAGGACGGCATCAGACGCTCCATCCTTTCCTGGGCTATGGTCGAACCATTGAAGGGATGTGAAGACATTGTGCAGTACACCACAAGCCAGTACTGCCTTTGGGCCCGTTCCAGAAGCGAGCTTGAGGAGCACATCATAGCAATGGGTCTCCTGATCATTGGTGATCGCCTGTCCTAGCTCCAAGCTGTCCTCGGAAAGTGTCGTAAGACATGAGAAGGCTTCCTCGTAGACCTCTTGTGGTGCGATGTCGGTTGAGGTCAATCGGAAGATGAGACGAGTAATGTTCTGGTTGGCGACGATAGCTGTGGCAATTTCTTCCTTGGCCATGCCCAGAATGTTAATCAGGGCAATGATAGAGGTCGTCATCTCCCAGACGATGCGCTGCTGGGCCTTGAGCAGCTTTGAGAATGCTGGTTCGGAGGCCATAAGAGTATCAATGATGGCCTTGACAGCATGGTCGAGAGCTGTGAGGATATCAAGTCTGAACAAATGGACGCAGAAATCTGCCTGCTCCTCTTGGGCAAGGACCTTAAGAATGTACCAACCAGCTGCGCGGCTGTCGATGCTGTTGTCGGTTAAGGTCTCAGTAAGGACGATATGAACGACCTTTTCCCGGAGAAGCAATTTTCTGCACTTGGCATCCTCAACTATGTTGGCAATAGCGCCGGCTGCCTGTGTTCTCAATTTGGCGTCTGGATTCTGGAGGTCCTTGAGTACAGGCAAAATCTTGTCCTCACGAAGCTTTGCAAGCTCGGGATCGCATGGAGGCTTCACTGGCTTTGAGATGGGATCGGCACGGCCTGGTCGCACTCTCTTTCTTTGTGATTTGGCCATTTTGTGATATGTATGTGGGAGGTTTTAAGTGCAAATGTTAAAAAAAAATCGCTCCTCTGTATTCTCTTTTTTGCGTTATAGACTTGACCTTTGTTTACTTGGTTGTGGTGGGCGACGATTTTTTGGTGGAGAAAACTTTGGGACTTTTTTTTTTTTGCGATTTGCCCCACAGTTCTTCCCAAGTTCTGCCCCGCAGATAGGACGACCCTGTCTGTCAGGGGTCGCCGATCTGCATTAGCGGCTTGGCATTTGGCGGGTGCCACGTTTAACCCCAGGCTCAACTCCCGCCGCAGGTCAGCAATGACCATTCAAGGTATTTCGGCTCCTTTCCAGTCAATTCAATACAACATACAGAATACGTAGTACAGTGTTTTGTCGCAAATTGAGTTGACAATCGTACACATAACACTACCTACTCCAATGACGCCCTATTATAATTCGAACGAATAAAATGCGGTCTCGCGCAATCCGTTTTACCACCCCGCGAATTGATCGATCAAGATAAGACACCTTAGAAAAGGCGAACCGAGACATTTCCCAAAATATGGGATTCTTCGCCAGAGATGATGATGGCCTGGTGAAGAAGGATGACGACCACAGAACAGGCAAGGTTCCACCAAATCGCGCAACATGGAGCGCAGCGACGAGAGGGCCTCGTAGCAAAACTTTGAAGCGGCTTGCTATAGCGTTTGGAGTTGGAATATTTATATACCTCTTCATACAAAACTTACCGACCGATGTACCAATACGAGATCGCCGGCATCCCACTTATCACTCACTGGAAACCCAACCAATTACCGCGACCAGACCAGGCCCAGCGACAAAACTGAAGCCTTATCGTAAACCAGAGCGACCGAAAGAGACAAAACCAGACTCTCCCAAGACTCCCACTGCTCCTCACGACTACGATGGACCAATAATGTTCCGAAAGCTGGCACATACTCTCCAGGCGATATCCAGCACCCATGGCAGCAGTCCTATTAACAAGAACGTCTTATTTGCTGCTGCCAGCTTGAAGAGCGCTAGCCTTTTGCTTCCAATGGCGTGTGATATGGGAATTGAGGCCAGGAGTTACGTTCATTTTGCTTTGATGGGCGGGAGTGATATTGATATCAAGGCGCTTCGAAGTGTTAATGGCGTTGACGAATCTTGCCAGATTATATTCCACGGTATGGCTCTTGCCGTCATCTGTCAACTTGGACTTGACTGACCATTGGTGATTGAGTCAGATGCTCGCCCAGATTACGCAGCAACTTCAACTACGAGCCGTCTTGGCCTCGCCTCCAGCCGAGCTTTATGTGAGATTACCCCTGAAGTAGACTGCCAGTTAGTTCCTGCTCTGACTTGGAGGTAGACCATATAAATAATTATATGCACCCGCAGACCATCCTCATTGATGTTTCTGGTGAAGAGGAGGACTTCTTCCTTGGCTCGATTCGAAAACAAGCGCCCAAGTCTGGCATCCCAATCATAGAGCTTCCAGAAAACGCTCACTCGCGACTTGGATGGATAACTAAGCTGGATAGCTCTTCGTTAGCTGGTAAGAAGGTGATCAGCAATTTTCTTTTGGAGCCGATGCTGAAATAATCAATAGCTTGGGACAAGATAAGTGTCGATATTTTGATCCACGCCTCACCTGGAACTTCAGGGAGCCTCACACGGCTGCTTAAATCATTATCAGCGGCTGATTTCTCAGCCGGAGCGACACCCCATCTCACCATTGAATTGCCTCACGATGTAGATGCTGGAACGACTGAGTTCCTGAAAGGATTTCACTGGCCGCCTACTCGTGCGCTTAATCCTACACATACTCGGCAACTCACCCTTAGGCATCGAATTCCAATCACGAGGTTGAGTGAGGAGGAGAGTTCAGTCCGGTTCTTGGAGTCTTTCTGGCCAGCGAATCCTCAATACTCACATATTCTTGTTCTCTCTCCTCAAACTCAACTATCCCGTAGCTTCTTTCACTGTAAGTGTCTCGTTTTACCATTGTCACATATGTACTAACAATGCTTCAACAAAAGACCTTAAATACGTATTACTAGAATATGCCTACTCAACGACATCACTGATTCAAGAATGGGACTCCAGGCTTCTTGGATTTAGTCTAGACCTACCTACAACTTCTTTAAATGCATCGCAGCCTTTTACACCGCCTACTTCAACCAAATACACCAAGAAGAAGACCAGTGGTGAAGATTCGCCTTTCCTCTGGCAGTCCCCAAACAGCAATGCCATGCTCTACTTGGGCTCGAAATGGATTGAACTACACACCCTGGTGTCCAAGACCCTGGAGTTACAGCACACTGCCAATCCGCCCTTCTTCTCAGAGAAGGAAGTCAGCAAGCGCTATCCAGCCTGGCTGGAACATGCCCTCCGCTTGACACGCGTCAGGGGGTATTGGACTCTTTACCCAAGCAAATCCATAGCCAGCACATTGGCTACTGTCCATAACGAGCTTTACAGAGCGCCTGAGGAATACGAGCGTGAGTTGGAGAAAGACTTGATAACGGCGGACGACAAAGACGAGGTTGCGATTGGATCTTCTTCGAGGCCGATCTTGCAACAGACTTTGCCACCGTTCGATGAGATGCCGCTCTTGCTGTGGAACGGTAACCCTACGGATTTATATAATCTGGACGCTTTCGCAGCGGACTATGCGTTTGATTTCAGAAGAGCTGTAGGCGGGTGTGAGGCATTGGCTACGGAGGATTTGGTGCCAAGGAAGGATATAGGTGATTTGTTTTGTGTCAAGGAGTAATGGCTGGGGTCCATATCAAGTTTTGTTTATGTAATGAAGGTTACTCATGTTCCGGCAGGGGCATGTTTGAGCAGTGAACGATAGCACGGAATTTATTGTCATTGATCATGTCTCATTTTCTTCATTTTCTGGCAATACTAATTTGGTCCTTTTTCACTCATCAGCACCCTCATTTAACTTTTGAATCACCAACAAAGAGACACATGCTCCAGCAATAGATAGAGCAGTTGCTGTCATCACCTTTTATACACATATTAGCAAATCCCACAATTCTACACCGATTACTGTGGAGGGGCTCTTCTCACAGTCTGCGTTTTCCACCCACTTTGAACAATCGCTGCCCTCCTGCTGTACTTATTTACTGTTTCTAGAACATGACAATCAACACTTGCCCTTCAACGCTCTTTGGATGAACTCACTTATGTAATTAGCAACCCCAACTGCCAAACAACTAACAGACAAGACCCAAAAGATGGCACCAAGCGGCTTAGCCATTCTTAACTCGGGCTCAGAAGCAGTCTTGCGAAGGTGAAAGGACAAAACAATAGCAACAGAGACTATGGCCATGTAAATGGAGAGCCGGAGATAAGATAGAAAGGTCCGTTCGTTGGCGCAGTGGTCTCGACAGTCGCTTGTTTCATTGTTGAATATTAAGGGACCAAAGATTGGGGGCAGCCAGAATGCTCTGGAAAAAGAATCGAGAGATTGGAGGTCGACGGGCTGGACGAGGGAGGTGTAAGGGGTGCAGCAGGTTATATGGGTGAAGAGACCTTCTTCGTCTAGGTCGAGGGGGTCGTCGTTGTCTTGGATAGTTGCCATTGTTTTTTTATAATTTGGTGGAGTGTTTGATTAGGTTTTTTGTGAGTTGTTTGGAGAGCGTTAGATTCGATTGAAGAAGTGTTGATTTAGTGTGATGTGGGATATGACGCCATTGTTGAGTGAGATGAGAAAGATGAAAGATGAACGGCGTTTGAAGTGATGGTGTTGGTGAGACCCGCTTTGCCGCTTTTGGATGTGAGTGTGGTGAGCAACAATATGACGGATTTTCATGAAACTTTGCAATTTCTTGAGTATGTTTGAACATCTACAACATTGCCATCAGTTAATCTTATAATATGTATTCTAATATAAACTAAGCAACTTGGTGTCCTCTCTATACTGTTGAAGCTGTTGTTCTTTAAGTTCCGCCGACTTCGGTTATTGGCCGCTTATCGAAACAATGCACGACCCCACGAGCTTATCAGCAAGTGCGGGGCACGCGTTTGAGTGGTTGCTCCCCAAAACGCGTCTGCCAGGCTCCCGCACGCGTCTTTCGCTCCTCGCATCCATTCCCCAACTCATTATTCTCATTACCTCCTGGCAACTACTTGAGTACACACTCCGTACACCGCCACCCATACAAAATCCGAGATCAAAATGAGTATGTTCCAACCCCCCAAAAATCCTTTCCTGTCCGTTCATTTTCTAACTATTCCCCCTGAAATTATAGCATCATACGGTG
Source organism: Podospora fimiseda (assembly GCA_033297215.1). NCBI lineage: Eukaryota > Fungi > Ascomycota > Sordariomycetes > Sordariales > Podosporaceae > Podospora > Podospora fimiseda. The sequence continues at coordinate 105,437 of MU865326.1, read as the reverse complement.
GTTACAAATCAACCAGCTATGGCGGCCGGGCCGGCGCTGAAGATGGCGGTGGCTTCATGGGCGGCTCTCAACAAGGCAGCCAAGGACAGAAAAAATCCTACGTTGACGAGTTCCTCCGACCAGTCACCATCAAACAGCTTCTCGACTGCAAACCGGGCTACAACGACTCAGACCTCCAACTCGACGGTCAACCAATTACCCAAGTCACATTCGTCGGCCAGATTCGCTCCATCAACCCACAAGTCACAAACATTACGTACAAAGTAGACGACGGCACGGGAATGATTGATGTCAAGAAGTGGATTGATCCGGAGAAGGCCGGGGACAACGAATCCAAGTTCGTCTTGGATACCTACGTCCGCGTGTTGGGAAGGATTCAGAGCTTCAACGGCAAGCTGCACATTGGTGCGCACCACGTGCGCGCAATTGACGATTTCAACGAAGTCAATTATCACTTGCTGGAGGCGACGTATGTACACTTGTGTATTGTCAAGGGAAGTGGAGGAGGAGGAGGAGACGGCCCTGGGGCAGGTCAAAATGATGATAGCATGTTCGTGGACGGCGGACACGTCAGCAATGCGAACAAAACTGCTAACTGCTCTCGGCTTGCACAGCGGCTGTACGACTTTTTGGCTTCGTCGGCAGAAGGCACTTCCGGCGTGAATATTAATGAAATCGTGGCGGGGACGGGAATGTCGCCGAGGGATGTTAGCGGTGCGGCAGATGAGTTGTTGGGTCAGGGCTTAGTATATACAACAGTTGATGATGAGACTTGGGCAATTCTGGACTACTGATCTTGTGTTGCCACGAAGTTTTTGGCTTCTGCTTTGTGTATTTAAAAATTGGCAGAATTGAAAAAGAAGTGATATTGCATCGTGAGGGACGCATATGGCGGTTGGCTTTTCGATATTGATGATTTTGTCTGGCCACAATGGAATTAGACACTGATGGATGAGCGGCTTTCTCTAGGTAATGTGCAATAGGAGCGAAGATATTAATTGTACAATACAACTTAGTAAAAGTCACCACGAATTACCTTTTTTATTCCGTCACATGATTCGCAAAGGTGGAAGAAAGGATCAAATATGCAAAGGTGATCTCTTGGAGCTATTATATATCTAGGACGAGTATGTTTCAATCTCGGTCTCTCAATCCAGATTACTCAAAAGCGAAATCATACCTAGGTATCCGCCCTCCTGTGAACAACCCCTTCAGTAGGGTCGTTTGACTCGTTTTACAAGAAAGGGTCCAAACAGTAACATAAATACTCGCATGTTAAATGAGGCCAGCGAATTGAAGTTGTTGAAAAGTTCAGAGCCACGCAATGATGGGTTCGGTTGAGTTGAGCAACCATTCCAAAAAAGGCAAAAAGGCAAAAAAGCAAACAATCATCCAAAAAGAAAAAGAAAAAGAGAAGTGGTCATCACTCACTCGTCACCGTTCACCGCTCATCCAACAGACACCTCCCTAGTTCGAAGTCAGCCGATCTCCCCCTCTTTTCGTACCGTACACTCAACCAATGACCTTCTGCTTCTTACACCCAATGACCCGCCTCAACATGGCCCCCTTCTTCTTCCCATCCTTCCCACCGTCCAACACCATCAAGTCCCCCTCGCTCTTCTGCGTCACCGGTTCCCTAACCATGATCGACAGCCTAACCGGCTCGCCCTCACCCCTGCGCAGGTAAATATCCCTCTTCACCTCGAATCCAAACTTTTCGTAGTAGACGTTATTCGACAACGAGCTGGACTCAAGGTATATAGGGCGGTTTTCCGCGTCGGCCTGTGTTTTGTCCCTGTTAGCGACACTCTGACGATTATGACTGTGAAAAGAAAACAGACTTACCCTCTCCATCATGTTTACCAACAACTTACTTCCATACCCTCTTCCTTGACTATTAGGTTTAGTCCCCAAATAAACCAAATACCAAGCCTTGTGTTCCCTCTCCTTACCCAGGACCTCAGACTTGGTGTCGTGCAAAAGCGGGAGAATCTCATCAAAGAGCCGCTTTTTACCCTCGGACGGTAGACGGAAGTATAACCGCCAAAGACCGGACCGCATAAGAGTGTACCAGTCGTCCAAGTCATGATGAGGCGGGATCCTGTTTCATGATGATGTGTCAGTGACAGAAGGAAAAAGGCTGAGTCTACATAGGTAACATACCACAAAGCCACACTGTCAAAATCAGGTCCGACGGTAGTCACCAACCCACTCAAGACATGCGAAGCAACTGTATAAGTCAAGATATCTACATGCAGCTTCCACTTTGTCTCCTCATCTCTGGGACCATCAGAGGTATCAACGAGATACTGGACATAATCATCCGTGGCGAACGCATGCGAGAGCGTCATGCCCGCGTCCTTGCAGTTGGCCATGGTGAGTGTACGGACAGTATCCTGCCACTTGGTCGGGAACAGAGACCGGACAGCGCCGTTGGTGGTGGGAAGAACAACAGCGTTACGGTTGATGCTTTTCAGGGCTACGGTGCTGGCACCGCTGCTGACGCTCGGAATCGAATCCGTAGTTATCATTGGTACGGTGTTGGCAGTGGTGATCGAGCTAGTAGTACTACTACTACTGCTACTACTACTACTGTTATTATTATTGTTATTCATTGTGATGGTCGCCATGCTGGGCAAACGTTTCTCTCTAGCTCAGCTTTGTCAGATATATATACATTTAGATAGATATACAAGGGTGACAAGACAACATGACTCACTTTATGTGTCTAATATACTTTGTATACTATCACCCGTATGTACTCGAGACAATTGTGATCTCGAGACGGGCATGAACCTGGAAGGGTGGCGAAGGCAGTTGAGGGCGGTGCGCAAATCAGCAGACATCAATGTGATCTTTTTTGCGGCTCTCGCAATCTCCTATATGGGATTTCTATGGTTGGGCTTGTGGGTGGTGTAAGTGCGAGGGTGTTTGGCGCGAAACAAATTGGGCTTGTCACACTTGAGATGTAGATAGATAGTCTGAACAGGGCTGTAGGAGTGGATGTTGGACGTTGAATGACGCTATAAGCGTGCTAGTGTTGCTGTTGTTGCTGTTATTGTTTAGATTGACGTTATGATAACACAGGACGAAGCTATACGTCGAGGGAGAATGAGGAGAATGGTGGAGGGTTCAAGCAACAAAGCAATTGCTAGATAAAACGGGAAGATATGTATTTGGTATATAAAGGGAAACAATAGGTAGGTGTAAGTGCCCTTTTGGGTGGATTGGCCCCCTGAATAGGGGACTTGTCAAGTGAAAGGTGGCAAGCGGGTTGCTTATACGGGAGTACAGTGTAGCTCGAAAACAACCGATGTCGAAAAGAAGAAAGGGAAAGAGAGAGAGGAAGGGAGGGAACTTGAAATATATAATCGACGGCATGGCCGGTTTTCCCTACTAACAATTTCTCAGACATGGGGGTCCTCGCTGTTGGGGAAAGCGGCATGAATGAGACAAGGATGACGAGCTAGATTGGGATTGGATGGAAGATGATTGGAATGCAGCATGAGTCCTTCGTTTGTTCAACACTTGTCGGAACAGAAGTCCATCATCTTCTCTGGCTCACAGTGGCTCGGGCTTGGGCAATAGTACCAACAGGGGTGTTGCGACGGTATGTTGTGAGCATCGTTAAAGCTGCTTGGCTCGGGAAAACAACAGGGCGGCGGTATCCATTGGCCAAGGACGAATGCTCTCGCAGACAAACCTGCAGAGACCATGGTGAAAGGATAGGATACCGCCGGAACTCGAGCCGGTCAACGGGAGGACCGGACTTTGAGTCTTTTGACAGGAGTGGGGGTTTGACTGTTGAGCTTATTAGTCTATTCTAACTGAACCAAGTGGTCAAAGTGCCGCACAAGTCTTTCGTCTGATGTTGCTATCCAACGAAGCCAACACGAGGGGCCCGACCTTGGAATGAATGTCAACAGCCTCATGGACAATGACCGCCATCCAAATCCAGTTCCCACGCAACATTGACGCCAATTTGGTAGGTAGGGACTGCTGATCCGAGCCGCAGGTTCTCACGGATCTCTCCTTGGATCTAAGTCAACTCATCCAATTAAATGTCTCCAATCGGCGTACAAGCCCGGACCGGCGCGAACAACATGCTGGGCACCCATTCGAGCCCCAGCCCGAGCTAAAACGGATATGCACCATCGTCAGGTGACGCGGTCCATGGATGCAGCTGCTCCCTGTTCGGAGATAGGGATGGTGTGCTGTCGAGATAAGGCTCTGTAATTTGTTCCAAAAGGCCAATTACCATGTCGAGTTTGGATGCGGTGTATCCCAGGTGAGACATATCTATCGTCAGCCCAGCCCAGCGTCTCTGAATCTCCTCATCTATTTTTCGCGTCTTTGCCACTTGCTGGCGGCTGATTGTCACATTGCATGTTGGGCGGCATCTTGAGGAACAAAAAGCTGCACGTTTGTCTTGATTACTCTGCAAATCCCCCACCTTAGTTCCCGGTTTATTAAGTAACACGTAGATATGCAAGATGCTGAAAAAGGAACAGGCGGCTCTCTGCAGCGGCTTTTTACTCGCTCGCTCAGAAAAGCAACGGATATCTTAGGCATAAAAAAATTGGCCAGAGCCAATGACAGCAACGCTTCGAAACAGAGTTGTGTGGAACGCCAGAGGCAAAGTTGAATGGATCAATTCAAACCCGACCCAAAAACAGGTTAGCAGATCTCACCCGTCACATCCGGCGAATCTCCTGCTCATTCATGTACTTCTCGAGGCCGGTGTCAAGATGCTGCCACCACTCGAAGAGCATCGACTCGCAAATGAGCTTGAACCATGGAGTGAACTTGAGGTTGGGATCTTGGAACTGCGCCTTGAGTTCATCGGGTGAGACGTACTGTGTGGCCCGCACCTCGTTGGGGTTGATGTTCAAGTCGACGTTGGCCTTGATGAATAGGATGTAGTCAACTAAAGGGAAAGGAACCCGTCAGTATCACAAGCACAACAGCCTGGGTGTTGCACCGCTACTCACTCTCATGCTCGCCCCACTGGCCGTTGCTCGGTGCCTTGTAGTGGATGCGCGTCAAGAAGCGGAAATCTTCCAGGGGAACCTGCTCCTTTTTGATGCCCAATTCGTGTTCAAGCTTGCGCTGTGCTGCGCGCTTGACGCCCAAGACAGCGTCGGGGAGGTTCGATCCGGTCTCGGTCGACACGTGCAGGGGATGGGAGCAGCAGGTGTTGGTCCACATGTCGGGAAAGGTGATCTTCTCGGTCGCGCGCTGCTGCAGGAGCAGCTCGTTCTTGTCGTTGAAGAGGAATACAGAGAAGGCGCGATGGAGGAGCCCCTTATCTATGTTCGTCATGAGATGGCCTGGTTGGAGACAAGCTTAGTTAGCACAACTTGACCACCTTCCTGCCACCAGCCTAACTCACATAGTTTCTTGCTAGCTGTGCCAATGGGATTATCGTTCTCATCCAGAACGATGCATACTTCGTCCATCAGGCGGATCTGCTCCTCATCATGGCCCTCGAGCGCCTCGCCGCTGGTGTCGATGTCGGGGAAAAGGCGAAGGATGTTTTCAGCGGTAATGGGCACGTTGGCCGTCTCGGTAACAGTGGTAGTCGAAGACATTTCGACTGCTAGACGATATAATTTGGCTTGACAGATAGAGAAAGAGAGGGAGCAGTTGGGAATAAATAATGGGTTCCTCAAAGATAAAGGCAAATGTTGGGCCCTCACTACGATTCACCGAACGAATTCACCGAACAAATCCGACTCCAGGGCAAGTGGTTCATTGGCTGGCTCCGACAGTTCGGGGAAAGTTGTCTGCGGCACAGGTCCCCAACGCCCCTCTCTTATGCAGCCCCGCAATTTCTTGGCAAATTGTAATGTACGTAATTGATACACAATTATAACGTTACGTACGAAAGATTCCAATACGGATACTCCGTACAAGGTAGTCAGTGAATTGCCTTTAAAAATAAAAATATTCGTGACTTCATAATCATGTACTTTTCCTCCAACATCCAGTTACAAGGTGTGACAAATTTTATCGTGACCCACAGTCAGCGAGATGATGACGTGCAATCTCCCATACCATACTTTGGTATCTCGTCGTATTCTCGTCTTGTCGATACTTAATGCACATTGCCATCATGGGTTATTCTTTTCACCAACAACCTACATCGTGTATTTAATTCGCAGCATTTCTGTGCTCGGCTTCTCTGACAACTTGGTCCCAGTCTGAAGCCCAGATAAACCACTGCTCGACGAAAGCAACCCTAAATATTTGTCAGTAACTGCTTGGCGGTAACGTAACACGAAGAGAAAGCCAGGATAAAAGGGGGTGCTCAAAAGAATAAAAAGGGGGAAGCGACTTACAGCCCCAAGCCGATAGTAACACCCACCCACAGGCCAGGAAGTCCCATGTCCAATCCAAACCCGAGTCCGAATGAAATGGGCAAGGCAACGATGTAATAGCAAGCAAGATTCGCATATCCACCGAACTCCTGACGTCCGATCCCCCGCAAAAGCCCGTGTGATACGCAAGCAATGCCATCAAATACTTGCATGAATGCGCAAAGGGGCAAGACCGCGGCGGCCATCTCAATCACCGCAGGATCATGAGAGAAGAGCAGTGGAAGCTTGTAACGAAAGGTGGTGACCACTGTAAGGTTGAAGAGTCCGACAATGAGCCCACAGACTGCCGTCTAAATTGTTGACAGACGTTAGTTTCATACATGAAGTCTTCCAAGACAGAGAACTTACCACTTTAGCAGAGAGCTTGGCTGCATCCACGAGTTTGGCTCCAATGAGATTTGCGACACGAGTTGATCCAGCAACGCCGATGGGAAACGACAATTGAAAGGTGGTGGACGTCACAGTGACCAAGATACTCTGAGCTGCCAGCGCTTCAACCCCGATTCTTCCAGCGGCAAGGGTCAATATCTCAAAAGCAAACCACTCTGCCACCACCATGATCATTCCAGGGAGTGCTAGTCTGATCATTGGACCCCAATTTCTCAGTGCTGCCCATTTGAAACCGCCCCATGCCTCTGAACCATCCACCTTCCAGACGTAGAGAAACAAGAGGCAAGGAAGCAAATTCTGGGTCAAGGCTACGGCCAGAGGAGCGCCATTGAAGCCCCAGCCCAGGTGCCAGACAAACAACCAGCTCATCAGAGCATTGGTCGGTGCTGCCACCAAGAGAACGTACGTTGTAGCCTGAAACAATCCCTGTGCCTGCACGAATCGCTTACCAGCCTCAAAAAATGCATAAGCCGGTGCTCCCAGAAGAATGATGCGAAGATATGCCGCAGCGAAAGCAGCACTCTCCTTCTCGATCAGCGCTTCGAGAATTGGTTGTGAGTTGAACCAGACAACTCCCACCGGAATTATGAACAATAGCAAGAAATAAATCATTCTCTGGAGCTGTAACCCGACCAGCTCTTTCTTTCCAGAACCGAAAGCCTGACTGCACAGGGTATCCAGGCAGGTACATAGCCCTTGAATTGGAGCATAGAGAGTAATGTTTGCGGTCATTGAGGCCAGCGACACGGCGCCCAGCTCTACAGTTCCCAGACGAGCCACGGCAAAGATTGACACTATGTTGAGAGAGTATTGGAGGAAGAAGGTAACGATTAGTGACCTTGAATAAATGGCAATCGTCTTGGCCTCACGCTGCCACGTCGTGCGGATCTGTCCGGCAGCGACCGCAGCCTCCCATTGCTCATTGAGATGCTCATCTCCAGATAAACGACGACGGTCGCCAAGGAGCGGAGCTGTCTCATCACCACTGATCACTATCCTGGGTGCCTCCTCGTCGCCCATCGGTAGTGGCACCTTGGTGCTGAATATCGTTTGATAAATCCTCGATAGAAAGCCGGTGAAGCCGCTCTTTGGTGGACCGTGGTTATGCTTTGGCAGAAGAATGTGGTTGTCTCTCAGTAATGTGCGCTCCGCCTCACGGCTTCGGGCCCGCTCAGCCCTCGTGAGAACGGCGGTTTCATCCAGAAGGCCCCCAGGCCCAAGTGCTGGTCTAATCGTCCCAAAAGCAATTCCGCTTGGTCGTCGGTACAGTGTAGGACCGGTGGTGTCGTCGTGGGTCCCATCAGACTCAACGGGGGCTACATCATCATCCTCCTCGTCTGACAGAGCTGCAAGATCACGAGCAAGTGATTCATGTGCGAAAGGTGAAGTTGAAAGAAGAGACGGTGCGAGAGCGCCTGTAAGTAAAGGACTCTTTTTGGATGGGATGGGCTGGTTTCCCGCACCCGTGGTCATGGCGCTGACTTATATATATATCACCTGGCTGAATTTCGGGGCCACGGCACGAGTGTCTGTGTGTACAGGACTTCACAGTTCGGACGAGAGATGCTGATGATTGTTTGGAGGGAGTCAAAGCACGGGAAGTCCGGAGGAAGGTGATGGACCCCAGTATTTAAAAACCCTGCAGATCTAACGTCACGGGCCAAAGAATGGGAGAATTTTTTACTGCCGTTTTAGGATTGGAGGAGTATCCATGAACACACCTGGAGTGACCCCGACTTCGTTCGCTATGCCTTGAATGGTATAATCGCCCTTGTTCTTGCCAAGGATACCAGGTATCAGAGCCGGAGGGAGTCATTGCTTCTCTTTGATACCGTAGTACCTTTGAGGCCGATAACCGGCCCCTTACAAACGACGCCGTTATCAAATCGACCATGGACTGTCTTTTTGGGGATCTTTGAGATAGTAGAGTTTAGTAGTGTGGTTATTCTACCAGCATGGGAGCAGAAAGATCCCTGCAGGTCAGCATGGAACTGAGAAATGTTGTACTCCGTATGCTCGGAGAAATGCTGCAGTCAACTGGAGATATCGTGCATAAACTGCAGATGGCCCTCGGGGATAGGCATATTAAAATTGGCGCTTTGCATGCTGATAACTAACTCGGGGGGGGGACACAGCATGATCAAATGACACAATAGTTAAACTCATCATTGATCATTCACAGCAGGAATCAGGATAAGGTGGTTATAAGTATAGAGGTCCAGTCTCCACAGTCGGAGGGTTTCAAGTGGGGTACTGGTGATGCCATCTCCAAGCCATTTCGCGATTGGAAGGCGGTGAGTATTTGCAGAATATTGAATTTCCCAGAAAGTCACCCAAGCTTTCTCTCAAATCATCTCTTTCATACTCTCGGCACCATATTATCATTTGACGCCGTAATTCTACAAAATGGGCAAAAGATTCGATAGAGGCGGCGATCCGTCTGGAGCTCCACGGAAAAGAGTAAAAGTAGTGCACGAAGCGCCAACATCAGAAGATATACATACCAGCAGACAATTACGACAACTTCTAATTTTCGACCAAGACCCAGCTCGAGCCAGACATGGTATATATCTTACTTTTTTCGTAACCATCCAACTTGACTGACCCCGTCATTTCACAGGTCTTCAGTCCTTCAAATTGTACCTCGACGAGCTCCTAGCCGCAGAAAATAAGGATAGCGACCGCGTGCGCATCCTCAAAGACTACCTTGATTCCGAGAAGCCCGCCGAAGATGACGAGAGCCCCGTGTATCTTCCCGACATTATGCAGATATGGAGCCATGCTGGTCAGAGTGGAAATGACAACCTAATGTCCGCAGTTCCGGTAGTGCTCGCCTTGATCCTCAAGTTGTTATCTCAGTCGCTGGAAATGATCCCTCATGGACTCGGTATCTGCAGAACCTTGCTGCAAAAGAGACAGCAAGAATTGATCTCGCGAAACTTGTCTGCAGATAAAGGCAAGGCATTTATTATCTCTCCGACATTGCGCTTGTTACGGGAGGCTGTTGTTTTCGACGGAGGCGCAATTGCAATGCCCATGTTCAGGGCAAGATCCTCCATGCTGAAGTCACTGGCTCGCAACATGGGCATTGTTCACATTGGAGACGAAGCTGAGGACGTCAAGAGACCTTCGCCGCGGACGAATGCTCTCCTCTTCTTTCTCAGCGCCATCAGATACCTCCATGCAGATGCCAAAAAGGAGCTTTTGGCACAAAGAGACATTGTTTCGGCGCTCACTCGGGATGTTAAGCAGGATCTTCCATATGTGTTAAAGGAACTGCTGAAGGGCTTAAGAGCTCACATTCTGATGGACGACAATCTACCGAGAGAGGCCAAGTCCCATTTACTCAACACTTCAACTTTGACGAGAATATCGTCGCTGTACCAATATCGCCTCGATACGCTTTTGGAAGATGAACCCACCATCGCCGATATGGCGCACGAGTTCCTGTTGACAGCTTGTACAAACCCGTCCTGCGGTGTGTTAAGGCAGGATTCTGGGTTCTATCCTCGGGAAACAGACCCGAATGCTGCCGTTGCGACGACTGTTGACGAGTCAGGACTTGAGTCGATTGTTTGGACGAACAAGTTCACAAACGAGGTTCCCGTCCGAAACTGGACGCTTTCAAACTTCTTGCCAAACCTGCGCCCATGGTCTAATGTTAAGCAAAGCGAGTTGATCATTGCAATTTTCAAAGTGGCACCCGAACTCGTCGCTAATTACTTCATCAACAATAAATCTTTTACCTTTGAGCCCAAACTTTCAGCCACTTGGATCGGATACGCCGCGTTTCTTTTCAACACAGTCACGCTTGATATTCCTGACAACTTTTGCCGCGCATCGAGCTTTCCAGGGCTGCCTCCACCGACCTCGGTCGTCATCGACAATATCATACCATTGCCATTGAGTCAAAAGGTGCTTATGCGTTGCTTGACGATCAAGTCAAATATGATCGCCTTTTTCGCTACTCGAATATTGGTCGTGGCCATAGAAAAGCTGAACGTGGCAATCAAACTTCATCAAGACCAATCCCACTCGAACAGGGCGCTGTGGGAGGAAGCTGCCCGACGCCTTGTTGACGAATTCTGCCGGCGGAGTCCTGGTATTAAGGAAATGATCAACTCGTACCGCTCAATACCCGAAAATGATCTACTCCACCGTGAAGCAGCGAGTCGGCTCTTGCGTTTGTGTTACGAGGTTCTGCCCGAGGTTGCTCTGAGCGCCAAGTTTGACGTCTCATCATTCCTTGACACCGCCCTTGGGCGCTTATCAAAGAAAGAGCTCGATGATTCACGCGATTTCGGCCTGGGATTGAAAGAGCTAGAAAATCTTCTTGCTATTGCTGGATACTCCCCTGGCATGCGCTGGTTCGGAGTCACTGAGACACAGTCACTATCGCCCCTTATTCTGCTCCTCAAGGTCTGTGTTGAGGCGCCTGAAGGGGTTTCGCTAGATACCGTCCGACGTGAACTGGACGACGTGGCTACCGCACATCAGCTTGTTCCCAACCGTGGCGGCCATCCTGGATTGCTTCCTTTGATAGAGGCTCTACAGACTACGCACCGGTCATTCCCCGACCACCTCACGCAAATTTGGCCTTTCGTGGACAATTGTCTGACGCGATGTGCTAATACGCCTGTCAAGTACGTTGAGAAACTGGAGGAGATCATACAGGAGGTTGTTGAAAAGACTAGCGAAGATGTGAGAGGTGCTGCCGTTAGCCCGCTCATTCTGGCAATGCTGGAACAGCTGCCTTTCATTGCAAAAAAGGCCGGGGACAAAGCTGTCCTCAAGGCCCTAGCTCAGTTCTTGCCCGCATTCTTGGGGTTATCTGTGACAGCCGGAGAAAGTTTCCCGGTTCTGACGCTGATTTTCTCAAAGATGGTTGTCCACCTTCCTGATAGCAAGGGCAAGCTTTCAAAGGCCGGGGTTTCTAAAAGGCTAGAGTTCAAGTATAACTCCTGGCCGCGAACAACAACTTCAACTTCAGTTGACATGGCGGCAAGGCAAGGAGAAATATTGACGACAGAACTGACCATAAGTCCCGAGGCTTTAGAAAGGATGCTGGAGGTACCGGACAATTTGAAAGCAGAAAACTCGGCTTTAATGAGATGGGCGTCCAAAACAGCTGATGAACTGATTGACGAAGGCTATGCTACGTCATTGATTGCTTTGCTTGCCTCGGAGCACGCCAGCATTAGGAAAGAAGCCCTTGTCAGTATTCTTAAGGCAGCCGCAAAGATCAAGCAGTCGGAGTATGATGAGAAAGAACAAGTCTGGCTACTCCTATCAGAGCTTGCCGAAACGGCTAGGGACAGCATCAATGACGGGCCACTGCCGAGCCCGATAGTAGCTTTTGCCAGCCACGCCCTCAACGTTTTGCGCGATCCGCTCCATGGCCTCTACCCCAAGGCTAACACTTTCCTTACCAGAGGCCCTTTCTGGAAGCTTGACAAGCTACCATTGGTGGATGAGATTTTGTCCGATGAGCCCAATGTTGGTGACTCGTTCTACACACAGTTTAGCTGGATGCTTGTGTATCTCATCGACGGATTGCGGACGGCTCGCGATTTTGAGTTGTACCACAAAAAGCGGGCAAAGGGTCCACTACTAGAGCGAATTCTTGCACAGGCAGCCAATACACACATGAGGCTGCCACTCAGGACCCAATTGCTAAGGCTTCTGTTTCGGGCAACAGCAATTGAAGGGGGTAGTACGACACTCATGACGAGGCTTTCGATTATGAACTGGCTTGAGGAGATGAAAGCAGTTTGCACTGATATAAGCGAAGCCGCCGTGTATGACGCTTTGCGGAGAAGAATATGGGAAACATGCGATCAGGAGAGGGTCAAGGTTTGGAGTAAAGGAGAGGGGATGTGTGTACTTGATCAAAAGTAGGTAACCGTCAGCTATTGGGTAGTGTGTATGTCGTTCCACAAAGAATTTGAGAGAGAAAGAGAGAGAGCGGTATCCCATGACCAAGTGAACAAAGAAGGCAGTCGAACCTAGAAGTAGGGATACTATTACTTTCACCTCGCACTTGGGGAATGAAGACGACACCACGGGAGACAGGTTTACAGATACAACAGAGAGCTGGTGCTGGGAGGTATTGTCATGTAAACTCACACGTACATGTACATGTACCTTACTTACATTGTGAAACCAGCTCAGGTAATACGTTATTATATCAATCCCACCAAAGGAGATGGGCCCAAAAGTGGAAATTCCCAACGTGCTTTGCTCTCTTCCAGAATTATAATAAATTAAAGCATTCAGATAGGACGACGCATATGAAGTCATTGGTTTTGCATGGGTAAATGAGGACAGTGTATTCTGTAATAATGTACAGAAGATACATGTTGGAATACGGTATGGGGTGGGGTTAATAATAAATGGTGTGTTGTGTTGTTTGGGCTTGCCGCCTTCTTGCAGCCCCTTCCCGCCCCTTCGCTGTCAACCTGAGCCCAAACGGCGCTAACGACACCGCCTGCCCGCCAGCAATCGTGTGAGGTGCTCCTGCGCAAACCCCATTTTATTCCAGATTTGACGGAGCCTGCCACAGCCCGCAAACAAGACAGGAGCCCAAAATCAACCTCCCCTCACCACTCACCTAACCTCCAAAATAGCAAAAAAGCCCCAACTTGAAATCCCTTAAAAAAAGAAAAGAGCGCACACATTCATCCAAACATTCTCCATCGCAAGCGATAGACACAACGAGATTCGCATACCCAATTTGTTTCTCATTTCCTTAGTCCGTTTTTTTTCTTTTGGCTCACAAGCTACTCTACTGCTTGGGAGTTGCCGACCCAGGAAAAGACGACAAGGGCGCCGCCACCATCATCACCAACCAAACAACGATCAACCATAAATCCATCGTCAACTAAAAGCATACCCTGTACCTCCACTCTCGGCACTGTGCTGTCATAATACTTCTCGGCCGACGCGCGCCCCCATTCCCGAGCCGAGGACATAAGATCTCCCAAAGTCTATGGTGGTAGCATAATTGCTCCCGGTTCACCATGCCGACTCGATATTCAGCAGAGTTTCTGCTGCACCTGCGCGAGTCCCCACTATGTGTCAAGCCTCCGTCTCTCCCTCATCCGGATGAGTGGATGGGGTAAGCTCACCTGTCCCATGCTGTCGCACACTACTGTTACTAACATTGTCGTCCCCTCACCAGAGCACCACCCGAAACATTTCGCAACCAGCCAGGCCAGAAACCAACCAAAGGCGGCGAGGGTCTGCTATTGAATCAGGAAAATCGACGGCAACCACTCGATCGCAATGTGACAAGGAACGTCTCAAGTATGTTTACCTGACCCCTCACCACCCCCCTCCACAGTTCGTCTTTGGCTAATGCGGTTGAATTTCTAGATCCAGACGAGATGATTCTTGGCCCCCCAAAGAACAACTTTGCATCAGCGACAATGCGAAATACCCGGACGGGCGATGGGGAAAGGAGCTTGAAAGATCTGGACCGCCAGAACGATCGCTTCAACTTTCGTGGGCGCGGCAACACTGATACCGAAAACCCTAATGACCGTTTTGCACGGGACGGCCGGGACAATCGAAACGGCCGGAACAATGACTACCGACGGCGAGATGATCTAGACACGGATGGCTGGAGTACCGTGAAACCTCGCAAGAGCTTTGGTAACGAAGGTGCTGAGCGATTTCAGGGGCGTATGGGTATAGGCATGGGTGCTGCTGGTTCCGACCGGTTCGGCGGAAGGGAGAATCGTGAGGACCGTCGGCTACGAGACAAAGATGAACAAGAGGGCGGAAATCGACGCAACAACCGCAATGCTGATTTTCGCCGTGATCAAGAAGCCGAAGATGTCGATACTCCCCGCAGAAATGGACCGGCAAGGGGCAAAACTGATCCATGGTTTAAAGAAGGGAGCGGCAACAACGGTGGTAATGAGCCTGCCACAACATCCGGCCGCGAGCGTATAGAGAGGAAGAGTTGGCGAGACCGTGAACCAGTTGATCCATCAGGAGATCGCCAGGGTGACCGGAATGATCGAAACAACAACAACAACAACAACAACAGGCGATGGGACCATGACCGTCAGAGTCGTGTCGAAAATGATCCAGAATGGCTGGATGAGCCCGTTGGGGATAAGCCCCAAGGCCGCAGTGAAGAGGATTTCAAGAATTTCATGGCAACTTTAAAACGGGGAGATGCCCCACCGGCCTCAGAAGAGAAGCCTTCTTCAGGCGCAGATAAACCCTCCACGAGTTCCTTCTTCGAAATGGACCACAAGGTTGTTTCGGCACCTCCCCTTGAAATGGGACCGGATAAATTCTTTGCAAACTACGGAGGCCCAGCTGTGAGTGCCAGCACCCCCAATGCTGAGAGCAGAGAGGCAGCCAAGCCCAAGGCAGGCAAGGGCTCAAGATTTCTGTCCTTGATGTCCCCTCAGGATGACGGTAAACCGAAGATAGAACCGCCCACACCCGCCGCCTCGACGCAGACCAATGTGCAGGCGCACGAGACGCACGCGTCTCCTGACCAAACTGACGAGAAAAAGGCCTTTGAGTCACTGCTACAAAAGCTCCATTCATCGGGCCTTGGTCAACTCAGCGGTCCTCCTCCGCCAATGTCTGGTCTGGAACAGCCTCAGTTCACCGGTCCATCTCTTTTTGACTTGCAGCAAAAGAGCAATGTTGGCTCGCCAGAGCCGTTTCAGCAGTATGGGAGTGACAGGCGTGATGATCCACGCTTCCGTGGACCTGCTCCACCACCATCACTTCATGACATGATATCCTCTCGCCCAATGGGCCCAGGAAATCCAAACATGCCTATAGTTACAAGACCAGAGCAAGCTCTACAAGATCTTGTTGCCCAGCGCCATAGCCTGCCGAGCCAGTCGAACCAGCGCGCAACGCAGGGTACTCCTGTTGCCAACAAGAATGCCAACGCGGAGTTTCTCATGCGCCTCATGCAGACCCCGTCTGACCCAGCCCGAAATGAACAACATCAGATGCGCATCCCGCCGCCATCGAAGCAAATGCCACTCTCCACTATCTCGGATCGCGATCAGTTCAACTTCCCGCGCGAGCAAACTACACCTCAGCGCCAGCCACAGGTTCAGCTTCGTGGAGGCGCCCCCCCTGGTTTCCTCGATGAGAATCAATTTCACCCTGGCGATATGGATGCCCGCCCCCCTCCACAGCCCACGCACATCTTACAGCGTCCTATGCCCCCTCCTGGTCTTGATCACCAGATGCACCCCTTCCACATGGTCGGCCCTGGCGCCCCATCCTCTGCTCCTGTCCAGAATATACACGGCCAGCGACCGCCTCCCATGATCCCGCCTCCTGGCCTGCTCAATAACGGACCAAGGAACCCGAACGTGGGACCCATGCCCGGGATGCCGTACGGACCTAACCCCAACTTCCCGCCTGGTCCCGGTGGCCCCAACGGTCCCGGTAACTTCCCTCCTGGTCCCCCGCCCCCTCACGCTGGTGGACCTCCTCCTGGACCTCCTGAGGGACTTATGGGCCACCCTAGAGGTATGCACCCGCCCCCTGGATTCTTCCCCGGGCCGCCTCCGCCAGGATTCATGGGTCCGCCCCCTGGTATGGGTGGATTCCAGGGAAGCCCCGGTGGCCCCCCCCCTGGCCCTCCAGGCGGACCTGATGGACCTGGTAATCGCATGGGAGGTGGATTTGGTGGGCTCCCCAGCCCATTTGAATTGGAGAGAAGAGGGCTGTTACCTCCTGGTGTCTTTCGGGGCGGTCCTTAAGCCAGCACAGGTAAGCAGCACACGAGAGATACACCAGATGCAGCCTTTTGCGAATATGTTGGCTTATTCGGGGAGACGAGGCAGGGAAATGGAAGGAGCGGTATTTTTGGAGGCAAGTGGTTTTTTTTCGGGGCCGAGTCGAAGTGTGGAAATATGTCGGATTTTGTGTTGTAGTATCGTTTGGTGGTAAACGAGCAAAAGAAAAAATAATTGTGAATAAGTTCTTCGGAGGCACGTTTTGAGTCAAGCTGTGTTCTCTCTTTTTTTTTTTTTCTAGCTCTACGATGGCCTGGGAGGCTTGGTGGCGTTGTGATATACATACTCTATTCCTTTTTAACTCTCCTCTAATTATTCTTTTTTTTGTAGACGGAATCCAAGGATACCTATGCTCTTGGAGGAACATGGAAATGAGGGAAATACAAACAGGGCAGAGGATTGGTGATTACAAAAGGGGAAGTGTGGTGACTGACTGAGTAGTTTGAGGATGAGAGTGGATATGGAAGGATAACTCATTGTTGCTGGTGAGCTTTTATTTTATTTCTCACTCAAAATGCAAAAACGAAGAGAGTTATACCATCTAGGTAGTGGCAAAGGTTAAATGCTAAGAGGTCACGATGTGGACGGGAAGATTTGAAATCTCAATCACAAAAAGCAAAAACGATGAGGTTTGATTTCGTCCAGGCTCGAACTGGAGACCTTCAGTGTGTTAGACTGACGTGATAACCAACTACACCACGAAACCTACTGATATTGTTACATTGCAATAACGAATTTGTATATATGGATAGCAATGCAAAAAAATGATAATCAGTGTTGATTTGGTGTCTAGGTAGGTTGTTCTGAATATGAAGTAAGCAAAGCAGGGGTTAGGGATATGCACTCGTAAAAGCTTGTGACACTTGGGTAATGCGGTCGAGGTCGGTAATCGGCAAGCGATCGCGGGGTTAATTGGGGCCAGGCGAGGCAGGTACCCAATTGCGGAAAGGTGATCTCCGGATGGTGCTATGATGGCATTATTAGCCTCGGCATGTGGCCATGCAACACCGACCTCAATGCCAATGGCCTACCGGCAATCAACTCTTGGAGCATCTTTCTCTCGGTTTCTATTGCTTTTCTGTGCTACTCCCAATACTAGATACCTCTAGCCACCAGAATTAATAATACCTACCCCAGCTGCACATCATCAACATTGTTGTTATCATCACCTGCACAAAGCGGGCTACAACCGAACCTCGAAACAACAAATCGCGTCTCATATCCATCCATCAATACTTATTTTGACGAACAAATGGCCCCGTTACAAACAGCTACCGTTCCGATTATTACACTACCCCGCGGCAGCGTTCTTCTACCCGGGATAGTCCAGCGCATCCCCGTATCGTCCAACCGTCCCGATGTCGCTTCACTGCTCGCGGCCGTTTACACACGCGCCGCCTCCAAAACACCCCGCGGCCGAATCGATACCGTCCCCATCGCCTGCGTACCACTGGCCTCACCTTTACTAGGCCCTAATGGCCAGCTTCTCATACAGAGTGGCGATAATAACGATAACAATGAAAATAAATCCGAAAGCGTAGAGGTTGACCCAGCCAAGGCCTCCAAGAACGACTTGTTTTCATGGGGCGTGGCAGCGAAAATAACTGGTGTGGAGGGCCGCGGCACGGGAGAGTTTACACTGCTTGTGGAAGGGCTCGCGCGTGTACGAGTGGAAAAGATATACACCGATAAAGCCTTCTTGGAAGCCAAAGTGGCCTATTTCCCCGATGAAGCTCTCGGGCCCAACCTCCCCGACAGAAGCCTTGAGCAACTATTCCAACATTTGAAGCTGCTATCCAGGGAGCTGGTCGCCATACTTAGGTTGTCGGCGCTCCTCCCTCGGACTGCTGGCAGCAATCCCGGACTTTCGCCCCTTCTTGCGCGCCGCCTCGATCTGTTCATATTGAGGCAGAAGCAGCCCGGTACACTCGCCGACTTCATGGCCAATATCGTAGAATCCTCATACGAGGAGAGATTGCAAATATTATCGCTGGTTGATGTTAAGAGCCGCGTGGCCAAGGTAATCGAGCTGCTGGATCGCCAAGTGGGTAATATCAAAAACCGCGTTAAGATCACAACATTTAGTGCAACCACACTGCCATTCTTGGAACGCGACCCGAATAAGAGGGACGATGATGTTTGGGGGCCCGGTAAGCCCAGGGTTCCGAATGTCAACAAGGGCACGGCTCCAGCTCCTGGTGTTCCACTTCTGCCTCCTTTTGGTTTGGTTGGTGGTGGTCAGCCGAAAGGCGGAAATCAGGACGAGGATCAGGAACCCAACGAAATCGAGGAGCTACAAAGGAGGTTAGAGGCCGCCAAATTAACTCCGGAAGCGGCCAAAGTTGCAGAGAGAGAACTCAAGCGCCTGAAGAAGATTCATCCTGCGCAGGCTGAGTATGCCGTGACGAGGACTTACCTTGAGACGCTGGCTGAGATTCCTTGGTCGACAATGACGGATGATCGTCTTGGACCCGAAACTCTGGCCCGGGCACGGAAGCAATTGGATGATGATCATTATGGCTTGGAGAAGGTCAAAAAGAGACTCCTCGAATACCTTGCTGTTCTTCGTCTAAAGCAGTCCATCAATGACGATGTCGATGCGCAGATCAAGAAGGCCGAGGAGGAGTTTGGTGTCTCGAGCATTAAAAAGGTGGATGACTCTACCGAGGCTTCTACCATGACTGATCAAGCAGCTGAGTTGGAAGAAAAGATCAAGGCCAACACTGCCAAAATCGAGATTCTCAAGGGAAAGCGCATGGTTGACAAGTCTCCCATCCTTCTCCTTGTTGGTCCTCCGGGAGTAGGCAAGACTAGTCTTGCCCGATCAGTAGCCACAGCGCTGGGCCGCAAATTCCACCGTATTTCTCTGGGAGGTGTTAGAGACGAAGCTGAAATTCGTGGTCATAGAAGAACCTATGTCGCCGCCATGCCGGGTCTAATCGTTCAAGGACTCAAGAAGGTTGGCGTGACCAATCCAGTTTTTCTCCTTGACGAGATTGACAAGGTTGGCGGATCCAATCACCATGGTGACCCCTCAGCGGCCATGCTTGAAGTCCTTGACCCTGAACAAAACCACAACTTTAACGACCATTATGTTAATACCCCTATCGATTTGAGTAAAGTTATGTTCATTGCGACTGCCAACAGCCTCGACACGATTCCAGCCCCGCTCCTGGACCGCATGGAAATGATATATATTCCGGGTTACACCACCCTCGAAAAACGGCACATCGCGTTGCAGCATCTTATCCCTAAACAGATCCGCGCCAATGGCCTCAGCCCCGATCAGGTAGTCTTTACGGACGAGGTTGTGTCCAAGATTATTGAATCCTATACTCGCGAAGCAGGCGTACGTAACCTCGAGCGCGAGGTCTCGTCTGTCCTTCGCGGCAAGGCAGTCGAGTATGCAGACGCCAAGGATTCAGGGCATCCCGAAAAATACAACCCGGTACTTACGGTCGAAGATATCGAGAGATTTCTGGGTATTGAGAAGTTCGAAGAGGAAATTGCCGAAAAGACATCTCGTCCCGGCATTGTAACCGGTCTTGTCGCCTACAGCTCTGGGGGTAATGGCAGTATTCTTTTCATCGAAGTGGCAGACATGCCTGGCAACGGTTCTGTCCAGCTGACCGGCAAGCTGGGCGACGTCCTGAAGGAAAGCGTGGAAGTTGCGCTCACGTGGGTCAAAGCCCATGCGTATGATCTAGGGCTTACGCAGAGCCCAACTGAGAATATCATGAAGGACAGGAGCATTCATGTGCACTGCCCTAGTGGGTCTATACCAAAGGACGGACCTAGTTCGGGTGTCGGCCAAGCCGTCGCTCTCATCTCGCTGTTCAGTGGCAGGCCGGTGCCACCTACCATGGCAATGACTGGCGAGATTTCACTGAGGGGCAGGATCACTGCCGTAGGAGGGATCAAGGAGAAGTTGATTGGTGCGTTGAGAGCCGGTGTCAAGACTGTGCTCTTGCCGACGCAGAACAGGAAGGAGGTAAAAGATTTGCCGCAGGAGGTCAAAGATGGGTTGAAGATTATTCATGTTGGGTAAGTTTTTGTCGCGGCCATGAAAACTGCGGCAGGAGTTTTAAATGCTGACTTGGTGTGAAATAGGCATGTCTGGGAGGCGATTCGTCATGTCTGGCCCGATGGACAATGGCCAGGTGAGGAGGAGTATCTCCGGACTGGTGGGATTCAAAGCCGTCTGTGAGCAAATCGTGATTGATTCGGTCTCGCTCTCCTTTTCATCTTTCTCCACTCGTGAAGTTAGGAACCACGACACCAATGAAGCTCACGAGGCTTGGGACAAGGGGGACAAAGTTGAGAAGAGGCCTTCAAGTGGTCAAGTATAAGCAAGCATACCTTATATATTCACTTGCTGCTTTTCCGGATATCAGGTGGCGAAGTTTCTTTCTCTCTTTTTTGGGCTATTCAGTTGCTTTTTTTGTAAATAACACTAGGATGATAGCGGCATGAAGCGATTACATATTTTATCTCTCTCTCTCTCTCTCTCTTTGTGTATCATTACTGGCTGCATTGTATTTTTTTTTTCTTGGTACTCTATTTGGGAGATTCTAGGATGGATGTAGATATATTATTCTAACATTGCGCAAGATATTATAGGTTGTAGATTCGACTATAATATAACAGTCTCAAGAGAAAATCTCACATCTGCCGTGAGCGGGACCGGTTTGGTGGTGACAGTTAATTAATACGGGAACACGGTTGTGACGGTCGGGACGACTGGCACTGCAATGACCAATTGACCAACTTTCTAAAAGGAACGTCGAATTGTAAAGTCAACACTTCACAATTCAATTGCAGTATATATATGGTTTCTACGGTGACCAGCCGTCACAACGGTGCGATAAAGAGATTCAACTCCTTTCTTGCGACTTTAGATAGCAAAAGACGAAAAAAAAATAAAGGATTGGAATGGCTATTTTAATGATACAAGTGATGAATATGTTGGGCGGTTTGAAATGTTGTGTGCGCATCGCAAGAAATGGATTTTTTGTGAATATTTGAGTGGTGAAAAAATATGATTGATTCAAATTGGTTTTTTTTGGTTTTTTTCATTGATCATTTCACAAAATGTAGATTTTTTTTTTCATCATAACTAGTTGGGCCCAAATGTGTTGAGAAGGGAGTAGGGAGGTTCGCTGCAGTGGTTGGTTGCCTAGACAACCGAGCCAGCTTCCTCTTCCCCCTGAATCCAGAGGTTTGAGGGGTTCCGAGCTGGGAAAAAAACTCGAACCATTTTGTGTTACTTAGGTACTACATACGACAAATCTTTTGGGGAAGAAACGGTCCTCTTTTCTTCCCTTTTTTCTTTTGGTCTTTTTTACTATATTTGAGTTCTTGCTTAGTTTTTTCTTCTTCCTCTTTTTCCTTTATATGTGTGTTTATGCCTTTTTTTTGTTGGTTTTTTTTTTGATCGTTATTTAATCAAATGTTTCCTTTGTGTTCCTCCGAGAGAAGAGAATAATAACAAAACTCATTCCAATTCTTTGATTTGAAAAAAAAAAATTCTAACGTCTTTCTTTTTTTTTTCATTCCTTTTTTTTTTTTTAATCTGCATTAGCCTGTTCTTTTTTCTCTCTCATCCTTCTCGCCCGTAACCACGACATGTCATAATTTTGCATGACCTTTTTCTTGTGTTAGTATCAAAAACGGTTAGACAACAACAGTTTTGCTTCGCAAAAGTCTCAGATATAGTTTTTTGTACTCTTTTGCTATTACTGTGTTAGCTTTGGGTTCTTTTTCTTTTACACTTTGACAGGGTTTTTTTTTTAAAAAAAAAAATTACAGTTTTTTATAGCTTTCTTTTGGCCTTTATGTGTCTATTTCCCTCTTTCTAGCTCACTTGTCTATGTTTCTCTGGAACCCTTTTCTTTCGACATGATTTTGACGGCACATCTCTACTTGAATAGAGATATATACCGGGTTTAATGGCTTCAACATTTTTATATCGTAGTTATTGGGTATTATTCATCAAATCCCCTTGCCGCTTTTGTCTTGGTTTTCTCCCTTGTCTTTTGCTCTTGTTGTTTTTTACTGTACTGTATTTCTAGTCTGTCTTTTTTGAGTTTTCCCCTTTCCGAGCTGTTGACCTTTTACTCCCTTTTCCCTTGTGCGCGTCTGTGGTGTGACTGTTGCACCATCAAGATCCGCCTCCGTTTGTATTTCGGATGCTCCCTCTTTTCCTGTTTCTTCTTGCTGTCTCTAAATGGTATGTTGTGACTTGCAAAGTTGGTTCTGGTGTCTTCTGTGACAGGGCGTATATCCGTATCATGTACTTGGTCGTACGGAATATATGTCGTGCTTATGTATACATAGCCACTACGTAAGCTTTGTGTAAGGAGGAGCCGGGGCTGTTGTGAGAGTTTATGGGGCCCAATTCCCCGGTTGATTGGGATTTGATTGAGTGGCATGTTAAAGAAAGGACCCGCAAGGAGGTTGTCTATGGACGGTATTGGTAGGACAAACAATGACTTAGTCTGAAGCAGCGGAGCGAGGCCTCCACTGTATGCCTCCCTGGATATTGTTGGTTGTGGCCTTCCCTGGCAACGTATTTTGAGGTTGACAGGCAAGTATTTTGACCCGGCCTGTCTCCTTCCACCATCATTTTTTCAACGGAAGGCCTCTCGTAACATTGTTACAACAGCAAACATTACATGAATCGGTGTTCAGAGGTGCCCGAGCTGGACCCGAGGCTCGATTTCCGGCTCCGAGGAAGCTAAATCCACGACCGATTTCACCGGGGGAAAAGAAGGGCTGTGTTTGGGGTCACTACCGAAGCACTGGGCCATCATATTTGGGCCGTCACCATCAGCGGTTTGAACCTTGTTATTTCCGTTTGTCTCTCCTCCTTTACGTATGACAAGCCATATGTCTCGGCCCGTGACGCATCTCGCTTCTGTCGCTGTATGCTTCAACCTGAGGGAAGTTCCACAATCTTGATCTGTTTTGATCTCTATTCAGGACAGATCGGGTCAAGTTTCTCCCTCGGCAAGAATAGCCCGATTGAACCCGGATTCGTGCTTCCAGAACAGCGTTACCGTTTGTGTTTCTGGCTTAAAGGTCAGGATACCCCAACGCAATTTCTCTTTGTGAGAGGAGACTCACTGGCCTTGAAGTTGTCACGCTCAACAACGGTTTCAACATAGATCAATATGAGTGTTTCCAGACACGCCGGCAAAAGGGTTACAACCGTTGATATCACAATGAGCAGTTGGACCACCACAAGGGGAAACCCGGGAGATTTGCTACTTTACGCGCAATGTCCTCGACCAGCCGAAATTGCAGGACTGGGGAGTTGAAATCTTATACAACATGTGGATCTACGAACCACACATTATATATGGGCGGTTGATCACATACTTAGAATCCTCCGAGAGGCCCCCATGGATTTGGTCAGTCAACGTTGACGTCGGGATTAAGGTGAGCGGTACGCTGGTCATCCCACATGAACCATGGTGATAGTTGGCATCTGATATCACGCAGGGGCCGCTGGCGGCGGACCCCCCATCCATCCACCTGATACAAGTCGTGACCGTATGTGTCCCCGCTGCTAGGGTAAAAAAAAAAGCGCGGGATATAATCCCACCGAGGGTGAAAAAGGGGGATTTGTAAAGAAGACAACGGAAGCGCAGTCGCTACCGAATAATGTAACCCTACAGTATGTCGTCGATCCCTCCTCCTAGCATATCGCATCCATCGCTTGGAGCTGTGGTTCCATCCAGGTGCCCTGTCATCTGAACCTGAATTCATCCGATGTGATGGTAGTATTTCATTGATCCCAGGCAACTGCACGGAATGCGGAAGCGAGTGCGGGTAGGAGCACAGAACACTGCAAGATGGATGGAGGGACATCAAGTACCTAGTGTACTGTAGAGTCCGGATGGTACCCGAGACAGACACAAATTCCTTGATCGAAGAAGCCCCCTCGATCCTTTTCCTGGGCACTTTTTCTCCGCGGCAACTTGCAAGGATCCTGGCTGCGGATCGAATTTAAGGGGGTGTTGCGGCAGAAGTTAGGGCCGCGATGAGGTCCGTGATGAATCAAAATTTCCCGGCCACGCGGGGAGCAAGGACATTTGACGCCGGCGTTGACGGGGACTAGGGACAAGAGATGCGACGGTAGATGCCCCACCAGAACAGAGAAGACCCAAGGAAGCAAGACATTCCGAGAGTCGGCCCCGCGCGCAAAAAGAGAGATTGTGTGACAGTCATCGCATCGATTGACAGCAAGCAGCCCTGCCCAGCTGAAATCCATGTGCAAGAATGGAAACTCATTCGCTCTTGATGGTGGTGGTTGTGTGATGAAAAATTGAATTATGCGTCGTCCCCCGCATCTCTATTGAGGTGGGGGATCAAAATACTATCCAGACCTCCTCACCACCTAGCTAGCCAGGGTATTGCCCCCTGCGTTCTCCGAACGTAACCCTCTCGAAGCAAATCAGTCTGCGGAAACCAAACTGATTGGTGCAGTTAGTCTAATTCAGGTCGACCAGCATCTCGTGTAGTCAACAGACCTCGGCAGGTCTGCATGTTTGATCAACATGACATCCATTATCAACGTCTACATAGATAAGAAAGTAACTAATCGCCAGCATGTGGTCGATTCCGAGAAGATGAAGAAAAGAGCAAAAAAGATGCAGCGGTCAAAGCGTAGAGAACCCCCCACCAACGACCCTCTCTAACTCAATTCGGTGGCTTGGTGTTACCGAAGCCATCTCGGCCGTTATTTCAATGAGAGAACGAAGGCGGACCCGACTCGGCACGTTCCAGAAGATATCCCCGACGGTAGTACGAGATGGAGTCCTTGATGGAATGATGGATGATATAGAAAAAATGTTACAAACGTAAGCTCTAGACGACATTGTCTGTAAGCCCCTGACATATATTAGCTCAATTAAAGGGTCACCGTCGTGCTTGTCTGTTGAGATCCCGTCCAGGTTCCAGCCCAGGATGTGACATGGAATCGGATCAAAATCTCGTTGATGGAGACCCCAGCGAGGCGGCGAGGATCGACCAGAATTCCTGCGCGATGTCACTCTGCCAGCAGACCCACGAGCCTGTCTCACCAGACCCAACTGGGGAAATACATCATTTAGAGTTTAGGGACCGAAGAGGAGCCAAGACCACCACACGACAACGTTGAGAGATAAGGAAGATCGAACCATCCATTCAACGAGACTTTTCTAACGCAGAATACCACCCACGTGCGTCCCTGATCTACATCTAGTGAACGGGAATGGTCGGTAGGTACTCCCTAATGTACGGGAGTAGTCCGTATCATTGCCGGATACGCAATTTTGTGTCTGTGACAGGTGTGATGGATGGGTGGGGGTGATCTGCCATCTTTCGACTCTTTGAGAAATGAACCGGCGCACAAATTATTCCTGCTTGGTGTTGCGTGCACACCAACCACGGTGGTGGTGGTGGTGGTCCGTCAAGTGGCCACGGTGATGAAGAGGGAGGGCTTTTTTTTCATTGGTCAATATTTGTGATTAAAATGTAAGCTCCTGCATCCGTGCTCCGGATGCTGGACCCTGGCCCGCCTGGTCCGGGGATGTGGGGTCCATGGCACACTTGACAAGTTCGAACGGCTGTCCCCGAGCTGCTTGAGTGTACGGCGATCAAGAAGCAGCAGGTGAGCATCATGAAATCATAAATGGCGTTCTGATATGGTTCTTGGCGGCATCGCGGGGTCAAGCGACGAACATCCACGTATGGACTGGGGCGCAGGAGCTCGTCCCCCGTTGCGCCCGCTGTCTTTCGGGAATTTTGTGACGGTGGAAAAGATCAGATGAAAGCGGTAAGTCTACGAACTAGTGCATGTAGGGGACGAAGCCTCGGCACACCTTCAGGGCGGCTCAGATCATCACCACCATTATCGTCATCACGCACACCACCCACTCGCCGAAACGGTTCGCTTCCCGGATTGTAAGCCCCAGCCAATTCCGGGGCTGACTTGGGGGAGACGCGCATGAACCAGTTCGATGTGAGGTTCCATGATGTGCAACTTATCGTCCGAACCATGGACTGGATGAAATAGGATTGGCGTCTGCACCCAAAGCAATCATCAGACGAGTCGCTTAATGGTTGATGGCTCCGTCCAACCCGTCGGGAATCGGGATCCGCAACGCAACGCAACGCAATGGAGATAACTAAGATTAATTTTGTGCTGCGTGCAATAGGAACCTTGAATATATATCCATGATCATCAAGCTGCCCCCCTGGCAGCTCAACCTGACAGCAAGATCCGATGTTACGACTCTGTACGGAGTATGTACAAGTGCAGAGTTTCCACGAATCATGGAGTGAGAGAGCTATGATTACACTCTGGCTGCACAAAGATACCCGATTAAGAAATTCAGGAGACATCCACCACAAATATTTTGTCCAATAAGAATAAAGACCCCAGACTCGTCCCAGTTTGAGACCAACCAAGACTCGGCACGGTATTGTGTTCCCTCATGCCGGATCGCCATCTAATCATGCAGCCGCTGCAGGTCGCTTCTCCACGGACCACCCTCTTTCTTTTTTCTTTTTTTCTTCTTACACACCTCTGATGAAAGAACGAGTTCCCGTCCCGTGGCAGTTAAACTCTCACGGATGCATGCGCGCTAAGACAATTCAAAAGATAATAATATAATTAAAGGAGTGACATTCTGCAGCCTGCATAGGTAGGCATCATCACCCTTCCTCGGGCACTGCAGGCGCCTGCAGCATCACCTTTTTGGGCAGCACCATCCTGAGCCGAAAGCGGATGTTCAGTGAGGTGTGATTTTCAGCACTTTTTGGCAGCACTTGGTCAGGAGCTCGCGAGTCAGGTACCGTATTCGTAACATACGGCAGTACGGTCATGAATGTTGACAGAACAGGAAGAAGATGGGAGAGAAAGTGCTGGGTGGGAGTTCCAGGTTCGCTTGACAGGGATCATGTCAGGGGGGAAAGCTTCCATGCGCTTGCCGGCATACCCCTCCAAGATTGAATTATGGAACTTCCTTCCATTCTGGGACGCAAAATTTGTCGATTTTTTCTTTCTTTCTAGAAGGGAAAACCTCCATCAGCATTTCGTAATAGCCTCCTCATCTTTTTGGAAAATGAAAATGGGGCTTGGATTCGGTTGCCATGCCCGTGGGTCATCAAACAGAAAGGAACGGGAGGGAGCCCAACACGGATGTATTCGTAGAGTACATGTGTATTCTCCGTCGTCAAAGTCAGGTAAAGAAAGGCATCCGTGGATCGAAATATTATTATTAGGTGTGGCAGCAATAGCTACCGGCAGCTCACCTCGCAGTGACATCCACATCCACCACGCTGCCCCAGCTTCAGCAGCTGTTCGGACCGATCCGCCATGCTGGTCTTTGGCTCCACCACTACTTCCTTCATCAAAAATCCAGGGCAGACAGCTTCTTGGCATCTCATGTTTTTCTCTCATCAGCAAATCATCCCATGGTCGCATCACATCTGGGGATCAAAGATTCCCACATCATCAACAACCGTGATTTGTTGATACAAGCACACGGACACATCCATGGACGTGCGAGGTACCTACCTACCTACCTACATACCTAGCCAACGGCACCTATCCAGGGGCCCAGGTAGGAATATGTACATGTACCTTGGTACTGGTTCACCACTACTACCACATATTACCCGTCCTCACTCACACCATACCCTAATATGAGGTAGGTACTGTACATACATGTAACATACACTACACACTTCCCCCAAATCCTCCATCACCCCCCAACGTCACAAGTTTGCGCCCTGTAAGAGCTCCAAAGTTGAGCAGGGGGCCTTGCCTGGCATTGCATTCTACCCTTCGATTTGCAGCACATCCATGGTTGGCCATCTACAAGGGTGCCCTGACTATGTCCATCCTTGCTCCATCTGGGCCCCGTCTTAATTGCGCACCGTTGCGTCCAAGTCGCACAAAACCACTGGCTTCCACCGTCATCAAATCTTTCTTTTTTGGACTAATAGACTCTCAACAAGCCTGATCTCCTCAACCCTCCTCGAGACTTGCCCTGAACTCACACTTCGATCACCAACCACCATCTTGCTCTTTTGGAGTCGTGCCCAAGGAGATCGACCCGGACACAAAAGGGACAACTGCAACCATCCTCAACCGTTTCCTCCCATATCCGGTCTCAGGAGTCCAAGTACACGGCCACCAGGATACGAGCCAGAGACAGTATTACGAAAGTGAACAAATCAAGACGTCACCCCTGCAGAGATCGAGTCCGGCACCGTGTCTGACCTGACTTACTTTCTTTCCTGCCTCTCCTATCACGCACGACCGGGACCTGTTCTACTCGGCCGGATGTGCCTGACTGCTTTGTTCAAAAGAGACCAAGCATTCTGAAAAAAAGGGTTTCTTGAAATCATCGATAAACAAACGTCTATCAGAGGACCAGAGAATCTCGGCCCATCAACAACAAGCGATAGGGCGTCCAGGATCCCACGAGAAACCGGCCAGCAGCTTTTTCGAGTATCGCACCATCGGGTGATGTCGGTCGTTGTTTCTGGACTCGGGTACGGTTCGGAAGCTCGTCTCCCTTGGCGGAGTGTTTTTTGGGGCCGCCTTGTTATTCAGACCCCTTCGGCCCTTTCAAGAACAAAGTCTCCGGGACCTGGCAACGCCTAGCCTCACCCATGCAGCGCAGTCATCCAGGTGACGACTCCTGGAAAACTGTAGGTAAACATCGAGGCAGCTCGGACCTCGCTCGCTCAGCTCTGAGTCTTGACTTAAACTGGGCCAGAGCAGACTCTGAGAGTGCTGCTCGCCAGAGGAGCTATCCTTCTCCCCCCATGTCAGGGTCTCCATTGCTCCCTAAATCAAGCCAGGAGGCAACAGAACGGTCTCTGGGGGGGCATCAAACGACTACGCAAGATGCTTATCGTGGAATCCCGGCAACACAAGGCCACGGGAGAACACAGACGCCCATTGCGGCGGCGCCCCCACGACAGTTTTTTACTGATGCGCCGGAGCGAACTCCATTCCACTATCCACGACTTGATCAACCACCATCGCAGCCTTTATCCTATTCACAGCTACCTGGCCAGCTTGCCATTGAGCCACGGCCAAACTATTTACCCAATCATCCAGTGGGCAATGTACTCGGGCTTCCAGGTCCGTTATCCGCGACACAGACATACTCGACAGTTCATCATCAACAATCGATAGAAGAACCACATCAGCACCCTTCACCGAAACAGCGCAAGACCAAGGGGCATGTGGCATCTGCCTGTGTGCCATGTAAAAAGGCCCACCTTCGGTCCGTCACACCCCCATCCGCACGTCGTTTTATCGAAAATGTCCAAGTATAGAACACTAATAAATTGTAGATGTGACCGTAGGTACCAAATCCCATCTCGCTCCACTTGCCGCAACTTGGAAAGAAAAGCAAAACCAGGTGGAGGCCGGCAGCACTCGCTACTTGCAGCACCTGGATCATGGTCTTTGGGTATTAATTGACATCATATTGTCAGCTATTTCTGGGGACTTTTAGGCGCGGCATTTCCCAGCGTCCGACACCAGTGTGTGACGCGTTCCGGCCGTGGAGACAATCTGGAACGTTTTCATATACTCAAGATGAGACAGCAGACTTGGCCAAGTCCTAACTGCTGAGCCATTGAGCCACTGGGCTGCAGGAACTGGTGGAGGTGGCTCTCAAGCGAGTTGCATACCGGGCCGTGTGTGGGTATTTCCAAATGTTCGGCTTGGGATGCCTATCCGTGAGAGGCTCAATTGAACGGACTGCGGCAAGCCGGGCCGCTGCTCTCTAGGTGTGGTGGGACTCCCGCACGCCAGCGGCCCAGGAATCTGCCACACGGGCGAGTGCCAACTTGGTAACATCTCGGAAGTCAAGTGCTTTTTTGGAATCTTGACTTGTACTCGTTCCTGTTGAACTCGAGAAGCCATGATGCTAACACTGCGGCAGCCGAGCGCCCTTGCGGCAGATGTACGTCCCAGAACAAAGCAGACCAATGTATCGACGTTCAGCACAAGAAACGCGGACGACCCCGGCTGCGAGACGAAAATCAGCAAAGATACGGAAACCCGGCAGATATTGCAAGACGGCCTTTATCATCAGCGTATGGGCCTGGTTCCTCGATGGGTATGGTTTCAAATGACAATCTCCGACGACCCCATTCGTATCGCGTGCTGAAATCTCAGCCAGCTGAACCGATTAGACCTCGGTTCCCTGATCGAGCCCTCGGGTCTCTGGCATCTGACGTGAATGTTATCCCGCCCCCGCCATTGTCGATTTCGATAGCGAGACCTCCCGAAGACCTGGTTGCATACCTAACACTGACGCCAACTCTTGTGTTTCTGAAAGCATCCGGACCGTTTTTCAACGCCATAGGGCGATCGTCAATTCTCAGGATGCCGCTAGCAGAGGTTTTGGTGGTGGCGGACAGAATAAAGCCCAACAGGATAGCAGATCAACTGAAAGAGGAACAGAAAAGACGGGGCGGGACATCTATGAGAATACCGCCGATTTTGACAATTGACGAGCAGATGAGCGCGGTCCAGAACCTCGGGTTTACCGCGGATCGTTATGCCTTGAACTGGATGGAGCACCTTACTTTCGTTGGCGAAGATGGCATCCAAAGGCCGTTTCAAGTTCGGATGGGGCTGGCCAGCGAGGATTCGATTTCATTCGTCGTCCTTCTCCTGCTACCACCACCACCACCACGGGGGCCATATCAGTATCAGTACCCGACGCCATCGCCGAACCCAAGGGAATCCACATATCCAACTTATCAGCCGTCTCAGTCAGCCTATTCCCAGACAACACCCCAATCTGCGACCTTCGATTCGAGACAATCTGGCTTCGGTGATGTCTCCTATGGGCCCAGACAAGGCCCGCCGTCCGGATCATTACAGCATATGCCTGCGGGACCGAGCACGGGACTTCCACCCACTTATTCCTCTTCGTCGCACAGCAGACAACCACCGCCATACCCGAGCGCTTCGTCGTCGTATCAGGTCCCTCGAAGCGAGCTACAGCCTGCGAGCCACCCATCTTTAACTGCTGGATTACAGCTTCCGCCATTATCATCCCTCGGTCCATCGTCAAATACATCACAACTGCAACAGGAGTTGGCGCCAATGTACCAGTCCTCTCGGGAAGAACGTCCACGAGTTGATATTGGCGGCTTGATTCAGCGCCCAGATCCGCCACCGCCGCCCAATCCGCCACAATAAGGTTTTCGATACTGGTTGTAGTATATGCAAATGCTTCGCATTGGAAGATATAGAGCAGGGAAAGTCCGCGAATTGTAGAGGGAGGCTAGTTGTGTTGCATATTGGGGTTGGGTAGCCGGTTTATGTCAGGGACAGGAGGAAGAAAAAGGTTTTCGTCGCGTTTTGCTATGATACCCAGTTTGTACGATTCGAATGGGGCCGACGGTGCGGAAAACGGGCAGGCAGCATGGATACGGCGTTGGGTTGGGCTGGTTCTCAAAGATTTTATTCTTTTCAACAAGATGGATCTGTGTACTTGTGAGAGAGCACAGCGTTTCTTCTTGGTTGTGGGATTTCGACATTTTTTCGTCTTTCTCTTCTTGAGGGGTTTGTTCCCGCACCCCTTTCTTCTTTTTTTTTTTTTTTTTTTTTTTTTTTAAAAAAAAAAACCCTTTTTTTCTCTTCTTCTTTCGTGGGGCTTCAAACCCCCCTTTTCGAATTTCTCTTGTATTTTTTTCAGTCATCTTTTTTTTTTTTTTGGAATCACGGGGGACCGTCCCTTTTTCTCGAATCCTTTTCCTTTTTTTGGGTGAATCATCGCCGGGCAGGTGGAGGTTGTTTGTCGCCTTTTTTGTTGTTTTAAGCCTTAATTATTCTTGTTCTCATTTGCGGTCAAGGGAAAAAGCGTATTGGATTTATTTTTGTCGATGGTAATAGGTTTCGATTGGAAAGCTTTCGGGGGTTTGGTTTTTTTTGTCCTGAAGATGGGGTGTAACAGGACTGAAGGAAGCAAAAGAGAAATCTAAATCATCGTTTTTCTTGTTCTGGTCATTTTGGGCCCTCTCTGGTTTCTCGTGCGTATGTGTGGGTGTGGGTGTGGGTGTGATGTTTTGGAGGATGCGGCTCGTTCGTTATCCTCGGTTTAGGATTGGAACCATACGCTTTCTCTTGTTTGGGGGGTTTCCTTTTCCAGGTTCTGTTTTTGTTTGCTACTCTGTTGTTGCACGGGATGGGGAAGACCCCAGCTTGCGGCTCTTCCCTTACCCGTCAGCCCACATCGTTCGCTGTTTGTTGAACGACCAAAGACACGTTTGAGTGTTGCCATCTTTTCCCCTCTTTTCCCCTTTCTTTCCTTCGCGGCCCGTTGATCGGCCCACATCTTGGCCGGGCCGACCAGATGTGACGGGTAGGTGGTGATGAGTTGAGAGACCGATTGGGGGAATACATTTGCGTGTGAAACCCTAATCGCGCACTTTGTTGGTGGATTCGAGACTCGATTACTTACTTGTTTTCATTAACCTTTTCTCATTTTAGAAATATTGAATTTTTGGGGGGTGCAACGACCGAATCCAGTCGAAAGAGTCAATCTCGATGTCGTGGGGGGATGTTGTAGGAAGGGAACCTATATGTCGAATTTTGCGTACGAGGGGAAGAAGCACACTTTAAAGAAATAGAAAGAAGAATCAGATACCGTGTAGATTTGGAAAAAAAGAGAAAGGAAAAAGTCACGGGAGGAAGAAGGATCCGAATACCCGGCTGGCTGCTGGCGAGCATGACCACTTTGGGGCAGCGGGGGTTGGTCAAAACCTAGGGACTTTTTTAACAGGAAAAAAAAAAGAGAAGGGGAAAAAAAGCCAAGACAAATTCACATGGAGAGGTAGATAGATAGGTAGTGTATGAGTGAGAACAAGCATGTGATGTGTCAAGGGCAAGGTGATAATAATAGTTCGCTTAGGTATTATTATTATCGGTGAGCGCTTGCTACTCTCAGGGTGTTATTGTTTCTTTTTATATTATATATGTATGACGAGCGACCTGCTGAACAGACCTACCTACCTAATTCAGACAATTTAGTTCAATCTAGGATGGAGGGAAAAAAGACGAGTTTCTTCTTCCTCTCTGGGCCTTGTGCAATGCAAACGCAACCGATATATGGGGCCAGCTGAGGGAGACTGGGAGCACACTCCGGGGATATGTCCCTACCCGGCTCAGAGGCAAGGAATTGGGTGAAAGTGCAGTTTTTTCCCCCATCAATTTTTTTATATTAAAATTTTAAACCACAAAACATCCACCAACAATCGGCAATGGATTCCCATTGTTGAAATGGCACAGCCCGGCTGTCATTCATTTTATTTCGACGGCATCCAAACTCCCATCTTCTGGAGCAGGGCACTATGGTACATGTACAGATTATTAGGGAAAGACATCTCAGTATCAAAAAGGGGTGTGAGAAAAAAGCAAACATGCTTTCAGACCCTTGTTGATGATGCATTTGCATATCGATCCCAGTGAAGGGAGTTTCAACGAGTCGGAGATTTTATTTTTCTTATCATTTGTGACGCAGCGGGCGGGAAGGGTAAAGAAAAGCGGTTGGTTGGGGTTACGAAGTACCGACAGGTTGGTTGAGCCTAAAAAAACCAACTGCGCCAACCAAGCAGCCCAAAGCCTAGCGATCGGAGATTTTTCCCTTGTCAGCGAAAAAGCAGTGCTTTCTTTTTCTTGAGAGGCGCGGGGATCGCTCTCGGCTAGGGCGGGATTGTTTCATCAAATTGTGATTGGTGTGGATGATGGTACGGAATACGGAATAATTAAGTGATGTATTGAATCTTGAAGATATCGTGATAATATTTTGTCTATAAAACAGTTCAAAAAAGAGTATGTTGCCAATCTGAAAGGAGAGTGAATGTAATTAGTGCAGTATTCCGACACACTGACGACCAATTGTTTTAGTTGCTCCGGCTGCTGTCGTCCGCTTCATCCTATTCGTCGTCTCCGTAATCTCTGATCGGCGAGCTGTGTCTTGCTCTCCTGCTCGCCTTGGCCTCTGTTACCCCTGGCAGCCGCCGAGTGGTTGGTCTTGCTGCCAATGTCCTTCTTGTCCCGAGATCGACCGTCTGTCTCGTTCTGAGACTCAAACCCCCTAGGTGCAAAGCATCTACATCTTGGGGAGAGACAGGCGAGGCCACAGGGGCTGCTGATGTTGGTATAACGGAAGCCACTCGTAAGCCCGATGCTGATGCCACCATTGGGTGAGTTGCAGCGAGCGCCTCTAATTCCTCTTCCAGTCGATCTCGCTTCGGAAGCGGTTCGTCGTCGGACTCGGCTTCCCTAGGTCTTTTCTGTCCATGGGCAAGCGGTTCGCTGGTTGAGATTAGGCCCATCAGCAAGTCCTCTTGGTGGGTGAGAGCTCCCGGGTGCGAAGTTGGAGACGGCTCGGGAATTGCCTGCTGTCCAAGAATTGACAAGAGGTCAAGACTTCTTAATGGCGATGGTCTTCTTGATGCAGCTCGTGATGGCGTGGCTGCACTTTGGTCCCTGGGAGACAGCCTTAGTTAACAAAAAGGACTAGTAGAATCTCTTGGAAAACCTAATTCCTACATGTTGCTATAATAATCTACTTGAACTTGGACTGAGGTATTTGCCTCGCTTCCAGTCGGGTCAGGACTTGAGGGCCGTGGGATGCTTCCCGAGGTTGCCAGTCCCGTTAAACTCTGGTGTAACTCGGGATCTGGCATGTTGTTGGTTGGTTTGGGCATTTTGTGTGCTGCTGATGTTGCTGATAATGAGTATTATTGGCGATGATGTTCTTGGGTCGATTACGCTCTCGTGTAGACAACTAGGTAGTGCAGGACTTGATATATTTAAAGGGGGGAAAATTTGAATAAAACCCAAACCCCCACCCCCAGATGTACACTTAAGAGTAGACCTCTCAGAATGTCGAGGAATCGGATCTCGCCCGGTCAGACAGTTGTGTGTGGTTGCCCAGCTTGTGAGCCCCCCAGTTAGCCCGGAGGACACATGTAGCAGGGCTGCAGGGATATGCTTTTTTCCTCTTCCCTACGCCGTTCGGGAGGTTATGTCTGGGTGTTTTTCCTGCAGGCGGGAGTGTCCTGCAAGCAAGAGCGGGAGGGCGTGCCGCCCGGATGCATGGATGCAGCTCTTTTGGTCACTATCACAACCTCAGACTCTCGCTCAACGGTTTCTCCAAGACCGGGTCATTAGGGTGCCATTGGATGTACTGGTACATGTTACGGGAAATGGGAATGTATACCCCATCCCACGCAGATACTATGATACTACCCCTTCGGTCCCAATGGTTGGGCTGTCAGATGGCACAGACAAAAAACACCAGTCGGCCGCCAACACAACGGCCAGCGAGGCACTGAGAGTTGAAAATGTTGAAGCCTAGAATTTGGGAGCCCTCAGACTAGAGCTTTCCGAGGAAACACTTCTCAAAATTATTTCCGAGCGGACGAACAACTAAAGATAAAGGCCACCGACTACAATAAAAAAAGATCAGTGGCAGAGCATCAAAGCTAAAAGAAATCTAGTGTATCTGGCCAGGTTTAGGGACAGTATTCCGTGCCTCAACTGAAAATATTTCGGATCGTAGCCTAAAAACATGTGACGCAATTGATTGGGGGAAACAAAACAAAACAAGGCGGAGAGAGAAGATAAAAAAATCAGATGAAGAGATCGTTAAGAGGCTGTGTGTATGTTGTTGGTTCTCGCTGTTGCACTCGCCTCTTCAGCTGTTGTTGGGTCGGGTTCCCTCACAGGCCTGCGTGAAGACCATCATCTACAGAATTGTTGCAATGGGAAGAACAAATTGAGGGGGAGAAGGGCTTATACTCGTCGCCCACCGCACTGCTGAATCAAACCGACAGAGAATCGGGAAGGTACGAGCATGATTTGTCTCTACATCCGCGAGACTTGGTTGTGTTGCGAAGTTCTGTGAGGAAGTGCCCCCAAGGAACACCCCCACATCCCACATACTGAAGCGGGAGCGCACAGACGCTTGCAACGGGACAACTGCGAACTGCCGCTTGCTTTCTTTGCAACCACCAGTGACCAAATACCTACAGCATCAAGTTGAAGAGGTGTACCGCTCCTTCCATTTCCTGTGACCCCAGCACAGCTGAGCGAGAGCCCTGCCCTTTTCAATCTTTTTCATGCGCATCGCCAAACGCACGTGTTTGAACCCGAAGCTCAAACCATCATGAGTGCAATGGATGTGGATGTGGATGTGGATGAGCCTCGCGGTGCCAAGAGGAAAGCCGACTCACTCGATATCGACGACGCCGCTGCTCCCACCCGCCGAAGGATCAGGCCTCTCGATCAGGATGTCGTCAACAAAATTGCAGCAGGCGAAATCATCGTGGCGCCTGTGCACGCATTGAAAGAGTTGATGGAGAATGCTGTTGATGCAGGATCCACGTCTCTGGAAGTCTTGGTCAAGGATGGAGGCCTGAAGCTTTTACAGATAACCGACAATGGCTGTGGTATTGATGTACGCATTCTCTTTACTCTCAAGTCGAACCTCAAAAAGCTAACTCATCAACAGAAAGAAGATTTGCCAATTTTGTGCGAGCGTTTCACAACTTCCAAATTGCAAAAGTTTGAGGACCTTCAATCCATCGTCACCTACGGTTTTAGGGGAGAAGCACTGGCCAGTATAAGCCACATCGCCCATCTCACCGTCACCACAAAAACCAGAGACTCTGACTGCGCCTGGCGCGCCTTTTACAAAGGAGGCAAGCTGGTGCCAGCCAAACCTGGTCAGTCGCCTGATCCTAAGCCCGTTGCTGGCCGTCCAGGCACCCAGGTTACCGTTGAAGACTTATTTTACAACATTCCGAACCGGAGACGCGCCTTTCGGTCGGCATCCGATGAATACAACAAGATTATTGACATGGTTGGCCGATATGCCGTTCATTGCTCAAATGTAGGGTTTTTATGCAAGAAACATGGCGAGTCATCGGCGAGTATTTCTATTCAAACCAACGCTTCGACCATTGACAGAATACGCCAAATTTATGGAGCCAGCGTAGCAAACGAACTCACCGAGTTCTCTACGTCGGATAATCGTTGGGGCTTCACGGCAAAGGGCCTGGCCACCAACGCCAATTACAGCACCAAGAAGACTACCCTGTTGCTGTTCATTAACCACAGGTGTGTCGAGTCCTCCAACATACGGAAAGCAATCGAACAAACCTATGCATCGTTCCTCCCAAAGAATGGACATCCATTTGTGTATCTGAGCTTGGAAATAGATCCTCAGCGAGTTGATGTAAATGTGCATCCAACCAAACGCGAGGTCAACTTTCTCAATGAGGATGAGACTATCCAAGCAGTATGTGAGCATCTTCGCACGAAGCTTGCTGCCGTAGATGCCAGCCGAACCTTCTTGACCCAGACCCTGCTGCCTGCAGGGACTCGCTCAGGCTCAGACACGCAACAGCATTCATCTGCAACCTTGTCGAAAACGAAAGGCAATAGCGCTGCTTCCACTGGGAGAACGCCAGCCCGAAACGATAGCAAACTCATCCGAACGGATACTAATCTTCGCAAAATCACAAGCATGCTTGCTCCAGTTGCAGGAGCCACCAGTGCCTCTGCTTTTCAACCCAATGTCGAGATGGTTGAATACGAGGCAGTCGAGCGGGAGATAAATAAGGAGCGCACCTATACCAGTATTCGTGAGCTTCGAACGGCCGTCAAAAATGATACACACGTCGAACTTACTGGCATATTCGCCAAACACACCTTTGTCGGAGTTGTTGACGAGACCCGCCGGTTAGCCGCTATCCAGGGAGGTCTAAACCTTTATGTGGTCGACTATGGCCGT
Source organism: Podospora fimiseda (assembly GCA_033297215.1). Classification (NCBI taxonomy): domain Eukaryota; kingdom Fungi; phylum Ascomycota; class Sordariomycetes; order Sordariales; family Podosporaceae; genus Podospora; species Podospora fimiseda. The sequence continues at coordinate 67,043 of MU865326.1, read as the reverse complement.
CTTTGCTTTGAGTATTTTTACCAGCTTGGCCTCACAGACTATTCAAACTTTGGTCACATTCGCTTGCAACCTCCTCTTGATTTACAAAAACTGCTCACCGTCGCCGCTGAGGCTGAAGCTGAGGCCAGCCGAACCCCGCTTGACGACTCCGATATCTCTGAGATTGTTGACCTAGTGGCGAACCATCTCATTGATGAACGTCAGCGTCAAATGTTGCTAGGGTACTTTTCGATCGAGATATCTGCCTCTGGAGAGTTGAGCTCCATTCCCATATTAGTAAAAGGGTATACCCCACCGCTGTCTAAACTTCCAGCTTTCTTGCTCGCTCTGGGAACCAAAGTCGACTGGGAAGACGAAAAGTCATTTTTTCACACATTGCTTACCGAGCTGGCGACTTTTTATGTGCCTGAGAGGTTGCCAAGTGCCAGTGCAGATGAAGAAGATGAAGAAGCACTGGATGCCGGAATCAAGGCGAGAAGAAATCATATCCGCTGGGCGGTCGAGCACGTGTTTTTCCCGGCGTTCAAGTCGAGGCTGGTGGCTACAAAATCGTTGATGGACCGGGGAGGAGTATTGGAGGTGGCAAATACAAAGGGCCTGTATAAAGTTTTTGAACGGTGTTGAACCAAGCTATGTCATAGTACACGGCAGGGACAAATGATGCCCAAAGGAAGACTACAATGTAATGATTAGCTTGATGAAAGTAAAGTGATAGTGCTTATCCAGTGCTTATCCAGTAAAGTTTTGACGTGGCCCAAAGAGAACCAATGGCACAAACAAAAACATCTTCAATCATTAATTTGACAATCTATATGAGGTAACTATTTGATCTTTGTTTCCAAGCATGTTAGCAAGTTACAATCAGGTTTCGTGGTGTAGTTGGTTATCACGTCAGTCTAACACACTGAAGGTCTCCAGTTCGAGCCTGGACGAAATCAAATCCAAATATTTTTTGCTCTTTCCATATAATTGTAACAAGTTTTCATCTCTTTTCTTATCGTCTTTTTTATTATTTATTTATGAATTCAAGGCTTTCGTTGTCACGGATCTGCCAAGGACAGGACATGAGGGGCGTCAAAAGCTCCGTCCAATCATGAGAGAGCTCCGGACTGGGTCTAAGAGCAAAAAGCTGACCAATAGAAAGTTGGCTCTCATGGGCTCTCGAGAGCCCACGAGAGCCGCCAAGACCACTCTCTATATATACGGAGGAATCAGCCAGCTTAGATAGATTCCTCAGTATGCAACAGATAGTTCAACCAGCACAAGTTACCTTCTCATTACTTGTTCCAAGAGACAGTTATTGTTGTGTACCCTTTGGCTACACCGAATCATTGTTCAACAGTTCACCTTCAACTATGATCCCTTTCAGAGGTACTGAACGGCGGATTCGTCGCATTCGTCCACTTTTGCGCCCGAGTATTATTCAGTATATTTTTTCCACTCTCTCGTTGCTCTTAATCAGAATTGGTATCTTAAAATCATTTGACATTACTTGGCCATGACACGGTTCACATCATATACCACATCACATACAAAGGTTGCAGCAGCAGTAGCGTCAATAAACATGCTTTCGTCCCCAAACCAACTCGTACAACGACAATGAAACAGACTCCATCTTACACAGAATCATCACCCCATTTACACACGTACATGCCTCTTCGATCTGGTTCCCGAGCCTGATAATAATTAATCTCCCCTGCACAGACAATAAAAAAAACGTAATAAACCCCCGACATTCCAAATTCCCAATCATATCGTGACAGATTTGACCTCCACCTGCAACAAGAAAGAAAGTTTTATAGCATGTCCCCTCTCGGCCCTAGCCCCTGTTGTTGTGGTTGTACCAATTGCTGCTGTCCCTGCAAAAACGCGTTTGGAACTCTGGGCACAGGCTGTTGTTCCCTCTCCTTGCTCCCACTTTGCTGCTGCGGCGACACCTGCCCGGTTCCAGCAGCGCCAACAAAGGGATTAACAAACTTCTCGTCCCTCGACCTTCCGCTGGTCATTCTTCTCATCCTCGACCTGGTGCTCTGGGCCAAGGGTCGAATCATATTCTCCAAGAAAAACGAGCCCTGCGGATTACCACCGGTGCCAATTTCTCCGGACACGACGGTCCCGATGCTTGGCCGATGTTGCTCGTCATCTGAAAAGACATCATCCATGAATTCTTCATCATCTGACGCAAACCCACTCAATAGTTGCCCCGGCTGGTGCTGAAATTGTTGATTTGGTTGTTGATATTGGTAGGGAGCAGAAGGTGAAGTAACAGATCGGGAATGGAGACCACCTGGCCTGCTGAGAGACGCCGAAGGTGGTGGCGGGGGGGTTGTTTTTTCACTGTAACTGCCGGCAAGGTTGAACGCCCCAGGATTCATCATATTAGCTGGCACCGGGAGCCTGTGATTATCGGCAAACCCGTTCTGAAATGACATGGTGCTCGTATTTGTGGAGGCCTGATGCAATATTGGCAAGATCTGCTCATCATAGAGCTGAGCATCGGACTCGAAGGGGTCGGGAGAAAACTCGGTGATCGTCCTCGACGATCGGCCATCGCTGGGCGGGGTCGTAGAAAGGTCATCAAAAAAGTCATCCAGGCTGTCAAGCTTCGAGACAAGATCACCCATGGGTGGATTGTCCCTTATATCGTCAGACATCATTGTATCTGCCCTGTCAGAGCCGGGGAAGTATCCATAAGAGTACTCGTCGTTGTGGAACTCGACTTCTGGTGTTGGTGTCACATCTACCGTCACGCCCTCTGCGCTCTGACACATATAAAAAGCCGCGTGAATATTAACTCGCGTGGAATCTGTTTTGCTCGCCGGCATGGGGATTGCCCATCCGGACGGTTCTGGGATACCGAACAGACTCTGTGTGCGCTCATACTCTTTGCGAATGGCCTTTGAGGTAGGTCTCGTCATGCTCATCCGGAGGTGTTGCTTATCCATCAAGGACCCCGACATGACCATGATACTGTCCAAGACTTCTAGGGCTTCCATACAGTATTCTGTCTGCAAAAGCCGGAGGAGAGGAGAGATCATGTCGGATCCATGGGTAGCAATTTCTGGTTTTCTCATCTCCACCTCGGGGATTATGATTCGAAGGATTCGCATGGTCTTGATCTTTACCCACGAGGTCCCGTTTGTCAGGAAACCCATCAACATGGTGATCATGTGGACGTCCAGCGCGGGGAGATAATGTTCTTGAAGGGCGGCGAGCATTGAGGAGATGAATTCTTTTTCCGTTGCATACATACTAGCCAAGTACTTGTCCAAGACCAGCCCGATGCTGCCTGATTGCTCGTATGCGATAGTCATCAAGGTGTGAGCCGTTTGGGCTACTTCGGGATCGATGGTTTCTTGATCCATGGCATACAGAAATCGAGGAAGGTTTGCAAGAACGGTGAAGAACAGCCGGTTATTGTCCCCTATTAGAGCGTGGTTGGGAAGCTGAATGAGCCGGTCCAGCGTGCGAAGTGTCAAGTCCAAAGCGGTCGATGACCGCAAGCCCTTGTAGAGAAGAGGCTGCAGACCCTCAAAGTTACCATCCCACTTCGAAGGCTGCCCGTCGTACATCAGTTGCCGAACATTGGGAGAGGCAAAGTTGAGCTTGTTGAGAAATTCATTCAACATCTCGACAGCTTCAAGAAATTCGCACTCGTTAATCGACTCCAGGCAAGCGCATGTGGTCCAAAAGAGCTGTGGTAGTGCCAGTAGCTTCTCAGGGTCAAGCTTAACGATTAGAGTCTTCAGGGTCGTGAGGATCTCCATCGAAAATGTCTGGATCTCCATGTCTTCATCCGCAATCGTGTTGGACAACCGAGCTAGCATGTCCCCAAGCATGTATTGATCGAGCGTTGTCAGGATGCACCTGAATATCTGGAATGACCGACATGCAAGATGCCTCACTGGACACGAAGTTGCCCATGAAAGTGAGAGTCTGCCCCACTGGTCCTTGATTCCAGGGAAAGTGAGCTCAAAGGTCTTGAGAACCTCGGCAGTCAAGTGTTCCATGCTTGGAGGCACCTTATTGTCATGGCCATCCACCTTGCCATTACTGTCTTCGTAACCCCACACAACAGACCGATCATGGCGCCTAACAGCATCGATAAGGCCCTCGATGGCTGCTCTTGTTGCTGTTGGTGTGTCGTCATCCAAGTTGGAGATGACGAGTTCGTGTATGAGATGCACCAGCATTTCGCGAGCTTGTTCTTGGACCAGCGGTGTGTAGTGATCCCAAAGCACCGTGACTACCTGTAACAAGACTGGAACACCATCTGAAGTGAGGCTGACAGGAGCCACCATGAGATCGACGAGCAATATCAGAGAAAGCTGACCCAGTGAGAAGCCAGCTTGTTTGGTGCCAATTGGGAGGACCACAGAGAGGTCTGCGCAATAAGGGAGTCTCTCGGTTTCGGGTGGTGGAGGTGCAACCTCACGCTTCTCATTGGGGACCATGGCCTTGGGGGTGATTTGGAGCAGCAAAAACTCTATCACTCGGTTGACTGGCGTGCTATTGGTGCTTGCAAGGAACACAACGATTTGCTTCGCGTACTCGACGAAGTTCTGTTCCCTCCGCTCCAGACAAAGGGTCATGATGAAGTCGAGGATGAGCCGGACGTTGCCCGGATGTGGGCCTGTCGCTAACGCTTGCCATAGTGCCTGTACTTCGTTGTGCAAAGCAGCGCTGGACTTGATGGTGAGCTCCAGAAGATTGGCTAGGAGAACATATGAGGATGCGACTGGGCCGCCGTTTGGATCTTTCTTGAGCTCGACTGATTGTATCCAAGGGAGAATCACGGCCACCACATTTCGTTGAGAAGCCGGTTGTTGGTCCTTGAAATAGTTTGTGAACTCGGCAAAGATGTGGAAAGCCAGTTCGGTGTGTTGCTTTGCAAGTCTCTTCGAAATTTCGAATTGTGCCAACTTGTAGACGGCCTTGGTCTTGTCGGAAATGCTGATGTCAAAGTCCTGAATCTTGGAACTTCGCGCCTGTGGCTGCCGCTCCTCAAGTGCTCTCAGGAGATGAGCAGCCTTGGACCTGACTTCACTCTGATCATTCCCTAGCATAAACAGGCAGAGGCCGAGCAGCTTCCAGAAAGGACATGAGTACTCTGGATGTTCCAAAATGACCTCAGTTACTACAGTGAAGTAACTCTCTAGCATCTTGGGTACCTCGGCCAAATAGCATCTCGCAATGCAGTTATCCATCAAGAATAGATACTCCTGGTTATGGACAATAATGTTTTTCAGCGCCCTCCTTCCAATAACATTCATGCGGTCACTGCCTGAATTGAAGATGGCCTCAATCCAGGCCAACATGCGCCGAACGTCAAACTGGAGAGAGGAGCCGCTCTCCGTGGTGACACTAATAGGCCCAGCACACAGAGCAGCCATTGAGCTTAATGCAGCAGTGCGGAGGTTTCTCTTCTCGATTTCCATAGCGGCCGTTAACGGTCCACACTCGGCGGTCCCTTTCTGATCAATGACCGACTGTCTCATATTGTCTTCCCTTTGGCGGATTTGTGGTTGGTTGGGAGAGAACCCGCACCAGTCCTCCATCAGAGCAAAGGCGGATTTTCGTGCTTCAAACGGCATCCATCTCGACGGGTTACTGGTACGATTGATGCCCTCGAAGAGCTCTTCCATAAGGCCGCAGTAGTGCCGACGTAGCTTTTGAAATTCCCAATCCATCTGAACCTCGCCATCCATGAGAAAGAGCTTCAAATCTCTGGTGTACTGGACGAGGTTATTCAACACCCAGTCATCCTGGCAAACCTCGGGAACTTTAAGAAAATGTGATGTTAACTTGTAGACGTGGGTTATCTCTGTTCGCAAAATATCCATTTTGCGGTTCCGACGCGGGCTGCTATTCGTCCGCTGATGAATACGCTGCCGTGCGTCGTCATTGCAGCGAGAAACGTGCCCCTGCAGCTCTTGAAGCAGCGTACTGTAGATATGAATATTTATGGATCCCATCGCAATCACAACAGCTTCCCGCACCGCAGCTGACGACACGGAGAGCATAGGGTTGAGGTACTTGAAAAGCGTCCTTGCGGAGCCAATCTTTTCGGCTGCGGTCGTCGATTTGGATGCTTTCCGACCATGCTGGCCATTTTGAGTTCCATTCGCCTGCGCACTGCCGGGATCGGCCAGAGTTGTGCAGGCAAAGACAAGATAAAGTTTCCATTGCTCGATGACACCCTCTGGCTGGCTAGTGGGCGTCTTGACCGTATGACGGGCACTGCCAGGTTCAGCATAGAGTGGACCTCTGGACGGTTCTGCGAGAATCGAAACCACTTTGTATAACTGGAGAATCCGCTCACAGACTAGGTCCCGGCTAAGAGTGATGGTAAAGGGGCATTTGTCAAATGCGATGCGGATGAAGTTTGGAAATATCTTGAACCAGAGAGTTGTGTCGTACGACATGTCGCTAGTGCAGAGCTCAATCAGCGCTCCCTGCTTGTTCGATTGCATACCGCGCTGCAGCCTACTGCGCTCCGCCACAGAGAGCTGTTCATCATTGCAACTCATGACCTGGATAGAGTCGTTCTCGAGTATGTTGATCAACCTGGGCGTGTCTTTCTCCTGAGCGCTTGGCTTCCGCAAGACGGCATCAAATTCCGTAATAAGCCGCAGAACATTTACGGCGTGAACTCTGACACGCCGGGACTGAGAGCAGAGGAAGAACAATCCATGAGCCTCAACTTGGTCAACCTCTGCCCAGACACTAGACAAGTCCAGCTTGATCCCTCTTTTGTCTGCGCCGCCTGGGTCGCTACTATCACTAGAAGCATCCTTGGTCTTCTGTTTGATCTCATCGATCCAGATTCTAAGTAATTCAATATACAGTTTCAACGTCTTTTCGATGTGGCCCGGTCCGAGCATCCCACCATCAGACATGGTTGAATAACGGTCGTCAAAATTGAAAATAAACCGAGCAAACCCCATTGTTACTTGATGAGCGTGAGATTGGCCGGCAATGGCTTTCAAGGACTGCGCTGAGGATTCAGCAATGCTGGGCTGAACGTGGGCAGTTCCGGTGCAGAGAAGGTTGATTAACGTATTGAATGGTATATCCGGTGAAAGACATCGAGGCAGAGCCTGCACAGCCACATGCAGCAATTCATAGAATGCTTGTTTCTGTTCTTGTGGATTTGGATGGTCGTCTCTCCGAGAAAAGTTGAATGTATCGGCCATGGGCGTCTTGGGGCCTGGGCTGTTGAACTTTTCAAACTTTTCGTCCAAAGTTGCCTGCCCGCCAAAGGTATTGTCACAAATGATGGTTATTTTCCCCAGTATTTCGCAGAATTTGGCATAATAGTCTCGGACACTGTCTGTCAATGACGCGACTTTCACCGGCCTTGAGAGCCTCTCTCCGCCAGACAAAGCCGCGGGGGTAACCACAGGGGTGCCGCGAGGCGAACCGAGTACAGGCGAAGTCGGCGGTGCTCGTTCAGGGGCCGAAGATGGCGCGTATGTTTGTGGGAAGGGCGGTCTGCCCTTTTCACCCTTCTCAAGATCCGTCATGATAGTTAGGAAAGCCCGGATACCCACGACGATTCGGTCTGGGTCAAGCTGCTCGATACGTAGCTCTTTGTTTGAAGTGAATAGGTCGGCATTGATTAACGGGAATATGATCTGTTTGAAGCAGTATTCTGGGTGTTTATAGCCGACAAACCTAATGATTTGGATCAATGGTTCAATTATGGCCGTGTCCGTTGCGCTGAATGCCCTCTTTGCGGTCGGCAGAACAACCTTCCATACCTCATCAAGCTTTCGAGTGTTCCCTGATGAGCTCTCATTGGTACGGTACAGATAGGTCCATACTAGCCTGGACACGACTTGCATGCATATTGGCTTGGTGTGCCGGTCTTTGAGCTTGGTTTGAAGCGGATAAATCAGCTGCAGCCACTGGGAGACAAATGTATCCGAAGGAGACACGCAGAGCATCGTGGCCGTCAGGGGAAAAGCATACGGCCAGTGTCGAGGCTTGACAATCATCTGAGCTAGCCGAGGTCCAACTGTAGAGAGCACCTCGTTCCATTTGGGGTGAGCGATGTCAGCATTGCTGGCTTCGGCTGCTATTGGCAGCACAAGCATCTCGAGCACCTGGCAAAAGGCCGACTTTACTTTTGGTCCATGAGATCGGCTAAATAGCTTTCCCAGTGAAGACATGAATTCGCAGGATTGATCCCAAGCTGCTGGAGGGGAAGTCTTGATCCTAAAGTGCTTCATACCACCCAGCACGAGCTCCATCTTGCTTTCCAGATCCCTCGACGGGGTCGACGGATTCTTGGAGGCCAAGTCTTGGAGCGAACGATCGAGATCGGCGATAAAGCGGTCAGTCACACTGGTAAAGTTGATGTCGCTCATGGCGCCTAGAAGCTGAGCAAAAAGGTTCCAGTTGGCCAGTTTCAGCGGCGACATCATCAGCTGTTCCGTTTCTGATATTTTTAGTTGACCAAAGATTATGGTCTCCAGCTTTTCTTCCATCTCGAGCGTGATAGACGACAGAGTGCTCTGCGTCATGACTTCGAGAAGAACTCGGCACAGCACGTAAATAGAGACGGTAGAGCGTCGTTCTGCATGGGACACATATTCTTGCTTCGCGGCCAACGAAGCCTGTCCACCGGCCAGTGACTCAGACCCTGCTGCTCCGGCAGCAATTGTCTGAACGGGCTCCGTGTTACGTCGTTGCAACGGTCCTGGAACCGGGGGAGGGCTGATGCGCGATTGCTGCAACTGTGCCCTTGCTTCACTGGCCGCATCACTCTTACTCTTTCTCCAGAGCATCATGGAGTCGATCAGAGGTTTGGGTTTCTGCTTGGCTATATGGCCAAGGGCCACGATTAGCTTGTCGAATTCAGCATCTGCGCCAGGGCCGCAGATGAGGTCGACCTGAGGCTCGGGTTCAAAGGGAACCGTTATACACTCGTTCAGCTTTTCTTCTGCTTGCGCAATGAATGTGGTGAAGAGCACATGAAGAGCATATTCTCCCACATTTTTCTGCAGTTCCTCCTTGTGGTGACGGGATGAACTCGAGTGGTGGTGTGCATGGTCTCGCCGCGTCTTTCCACTGTGCATTCTTTCAAGCTTTGCGCGGGTTGGGGCCTGAGATCCCGTGGGTAAATTGTCCGCACCCGCTGAGGATACCCTTTCGGGGATACTTTGGCCAGTTCCCAACGTGGTTCCCGAGAGTGCGGTTGGGGGGCGGGAGCTCAGCGGTGCCTCAACCGCACCATCGGCTCGCGAAAACCCATGCATATCTGTCCTATCCGGTGTTAGACCCGCGCCTGCGGCAGCTATCATCTGCGGGCTCAGCGGACTTGAAGCCGAGCTAGCGAGACTCCCGTTTCTTGAATGATGGATTCCTATGCCATGAACAATTGAAGTCTGTCGGTGGTGTCCGTAGGAAGCGGTCTTGGGGTCGACAACGCGCTCATGGACGCCTCCGAGGGCGATTCGAGCGGACGGCGCATGGGATCGAGCGTCGGGGCGTTGGGGCTTATCTATGGATGACTCTCGAGAGTGGGTAACGCTTCTAGAACCGAGTGCGGCGGGACGAATAGTTTTTTGCCAGTCCTCGTCCTCCTCATCGAGTCGGGTAACGGCGCGGGGTGAGAACTTGAGTGGCTCGTGGTCTGGCAGCGTCGTTTGGGACGGAGCTGTGCTGGTCAGCATGCTGCCTTGGCCCAGCGCGCCGGAAACACAGAGGTCTAGAATATTGAATAGAACAGATGCAGAGGATGGCCACAGTCCTCTTGTCACACCGGGCTCCGGACTTGAGTGGAGCGAAGTCGAAACCGGCGGAGACGGAGGTGGCGGTCGGTGACGGGGGTAGGGTCGGCTGCTGGCGGCGGCCGAATCTGAGACCACAGACAGGTCGACATTTGTAGGTTCGCACTTTGCATTGTGCATGGGGAGGTATTGTTGAAAGTGGATTATGGATCGTGGGATACATGATCGATCCAAATGTTGTGGACGCCCAATGCAGAAAAAAGAAAACAATGTATCGGCAGAACGGGCAATTGAATCGGGCAATGAATGGGATGGGATATCAGATTTCAAACTCACCCATAATTCAAGTCCTTACGTCTCTTTTCATCGCACGGTCGTAGATTGTTGCAATGATTACTTGAGTTGATGGAAAATATAGAAAATGCAACATGAAAACCTGATACTTGGTAGTGAGTCCGGCCGACCTCGACTCGGCGCCTGAAAAGGGGACGGAGACGGTGAGTTTGTGTTTCCAAAGTTCCAAATGAGCGATGCCCAAGAGAATGAACCAAATCACTGGTCCTCAGCAGCTCAACCTGCTGCAGCCTGCAGAGCGGCCAGCCGGGCGGGGGGAGGGCTGTCAAGACGCAAGGGACGGGAAGGCCAATCAGGGGCATGGATCTGTGCGTCCAATGATGGGCCAAAGCGGCTGGAATTGGTCCCCTTTTTTCTTAACTTCCACGTTTGTGGCGCTTTGACATACATGGACCAATCATAATTCGAGTTCCCCTTTCAACGTTTCTCCGTTTATTTTATACACTCCAAAAGTTCTCGATGATAACCTCCAAGGGAAGGGCTTGTGTGACTTGAGAATCGCTGCGATTACATGAAGGATGTAGATGGATGTAGACGGGAGTACATATGTAGTGTACGGGTCCTGTGTTCTGCAGGCTGCAAATAAAGGAAAGGATCGGCTTCTCTCTCGTCAACCTTTGATTGCATGCAGTAGTCGATGACCACAACATTGTCTACTGGTTGTCATTCACCATTCATGCATTCATGCGTGGTGACATTGTATTTATAGAGATCAGGTTCTCGGACCGATGATCGCTCCTTGTTGAACGTTGACTCTCCACAGGTCACCAGCCGTCTGAAGCAGCCGTACGAGACTTGACCAAAGGTCCGAGGTTGAAACCAGCCCAGCCGGTTAAACCGAGATCTTGGTCAGCCTTTTAATGGTGTTTGCATCGAACGGAAAGGCTACATCAGCGATATTGTGTGAGAGGTGCCAACAGCCTTTGATCTGGTGGATGGTGAACTCAGCGTGGGCGGGCCAGCTCTAGCGTCCAGCACCATCCCGCAGCGTCCCAAAGCCTGAATCGCGGATCCTCCACTTTCCCCTGATCCATGTGACAGAATTGCTCCAAGATTTGACTCCCGAACGACTTTGCCGTCGTCGGGTTCCCAGGATCGCCCCAGACTCAAAGGCTTGTTGACGAGGAAGCGAAAAAGCGGTCCAGTGGAGCTTTCCGGATTTTGGGTTTACAGCCGCCAGCCGAGTCGCCGAGACGCTTCTGTTGAAGAATGCCACGGCCCACGATGCTTGAAGATCGGACGCGGGACCCCAAAAGTGCGGGGAGGCTAGTGATGATCAGGGTTCCAGCATGTTGGTGTTGAGACTTTGAACAGAAAAAAAAGTCAACTGCCGCGGGGTAATGTAGCAGTGCAGTTTGTATGCGCACAGTGGTCACCTTGATTACCTAGGTTGGTGTCTGGTGCTTACAAGGTACAAATCGTGCACAGAATGAGGGCTGATAATGGCCTGATATTAATGAAACCTGAGTTGTGGCCAGATCATTTGGTTGCGATTACGGATTGGTCTTTTGCTGACCTTGCAGTGTGCCAGCAGTGATGAGTGATGACAGTCACCCCTCCACCACTCTGCCGGAGCAGTGTGGGGGTGCCAAGCAAGACTATCACAACCTCCCTCGTTGCCGATCCAATTGGTGACGTTCGGACTCCGACTTGAGGGTATTGAGGTGCTTCCATGTTGTGTGGGAAGTGGAGGGGAGACAGCTGGCTTCACGTCGCTTTCAGTTTCTGCTGCATACACCAAAAGTTGATGACTGTCTTCCATGAGATTCCATCATCGCATCCCGTCCATCCCGGCTGCTTACCCCTTTTACTCTCACAGCTTTCACTCAGCTACTGTCTAGCAGTGCTAGCGTAGTGTATAGGCGCAACAGAATGAGAGGGATTGAGACGATTTCAAGAGCCAGTGTCCGTTGCAAACTTCCAAGTTTATGAACTGTCAACGGTCAAACAGGCAACTCCATCGATGCCAAACGGCTTCCCAGGGCTGACTCGATAATCAGAATGCCGTTTATGGGAAGTGGGTAACATTTCGCGCAAGTGTAGCTCCAACCAATACGACGTGGACGTGGTAACAATAGTGTGTGTCCTGTGTCTTGTTGTTGTTGTTGCTGTTGTCCCCAGCCTGCCCATGGGCTCTGGGCTTGTCATCTTTTAATCTAGGACTTCGGGGTATTTCAACGCACTGCAGGGACTCTCTGTTCAACCGTCATCCACGTGCTGCAACAAAGATGGGAATATCTGCGTAAAACTCCATCTCGCTATCAAGGGAACTGATGGAAGGGTTCGCTATATTCCTGGGAAGGTCTGGTGAAAAGTTGAAATTCCCGTCTCATCCGGTCCCAGCGCTAGGCTTGGCCTTGGTCCATAACTGGGGTTCTAGGCGGTTTGTTGACAGATGGCCACGGGTGAGAGAAAGTGATCCATGGATGCGTACCTAAGGTGGATGGGTGTCCCGGTCGCCGGGGTTCTTTTTTAGCGTCCCCGAGCGGCATGTGCCCAACAGATGTCTCTATCAGTCGATAAGTGGTTTACGGCGCTGCAGGCGAATTCAATAAAATTCTACCGACTCTTGCATCGCCCCGGTTTGCCGATTCTTCTTTTTTCCACCCCCCTTTTTTCTTCCCTTTTTTCCCTATTCACTTCATCTTTATCTTGCAAGTTTCGCCCTGCGTTTTGTCTCGGGCTTGTATGCGCGGCCACCCCTTGGTTGTGTCATAACTTTTCTTCTTTGCCGCAAGTCTTTGTCCCCCACGATTCCTTTTTCTGACCATTTCGCGGTCGGCGCTTGTTTCTTTCCCACTGAATTGGCGCTCCCGCTCGCGCCCGGACGGACGGTACCCAAATCCACCGAGCGTGGTCTGCGGCTAACCTTTTCCCCGCCCACATCGGCTCCGACTCGATCGGTGTTGCTCGACCGAGATTCTGACTGCGACTCCGAGTGGGACTGTGAACCTGTAATCGAGTTTCAAAAAGGTTTTCCGTGTCCGGATTTCCGAGCCGTTCATGAGGTAGTTAGCCCGTTTCCGCTCTGCCTCAACCTCTCCTCCTTCGGTCCCTACGCACGTTTTGATTCACCATGGCCGACCTCGATACGCTGGACATCATTGTCCTAGCCGCCATCCTTCTCGGGACGGTGGCTTATTTTACCAAGGGAAAACTCTGGGGAGTTCAAAAGGACCCCTACGCCAGCTCCTTTGCTGCCGCCAACGGCGCCAAGGCTGGCAAGACACGCAACATCGTCGAAAAGCTCGAGGAATCGGGCAAGGACTGCATCATCTTTTATGGATCTCAAACTGGTACTGCTGAGGACTATGCCTCCAGGCTCGCCAAGGAGGGCAAGAGCCGTTTCGGTCTCGAGACCATGGTTGCTGATTTGGAGGACTTTGACTATGACAATCTCGACGCCATCCCCTCTGACAAGGTCGTAATGTTCGTTCTCGCCACATACGGCGAGGGTGAGCCCACAGACAACGCCGTTGACTTCTACGAGTTCATCACCGGCGACTCTCCGCAGTTTACTCTCGACAACGAAGTCCCTCTTGGCAATCTCAACTACGTCGCTTTTGGTCTTGGCAACAACACCTATGAGCACTACAATTCTATGGTTCGCAACGTTAACAAGGCACTCGAGAAGCTCGGCGCACACCGCATTGGTGAGGCAGGCGAGGGTGATGATGGAGCCGGCACTATGGAAGAAGATTTCTTGGCCTGGAAGGACCCCATGTGGAAGGCTTTGGCTGAGAAGCTGAATCTGGAAGAGCGCGAGGCCGTCTACGAACCTATCTTTGGCATTGTTGAGCGTGATAATCTTACACCCGAGTCCGCCGAGGTCTACGTCGGCGAACCCAACCGCATGCACCTGGACGGCACTCCCAAAGGCCCCTTCAATGCGCACAACCCGTACATTGCACCCATCGCCGAGTCTTATGAGCTGTTCAACGTCAAGGATCGCAACTGCATTCACATGGAAATCGATATCAGCGGCTCCAATCTGACCTATCAGACCGGTGACCACATTGCTGTCTGGCCTACGAACCCCGGTGAGGAGGTTGACCGCTTCCTCAGAGTCCTCGGTCTTGACAGCAAGCGCAACGATGTGGTCAGCGTCAAAGCCCTCGAGCCCACTGCCAAGGTTCCCTTCCCGACTCCCACCACCTTTGATGCTATTGTTCGCTACCACATGGAAATCTGCGCCCCCGTTTCTCGTCAATTCCTCGCCACCCTTGCCCCATTCGCTCCCACTGAAGATATCAAGACTGAAATGGCCAAGCTCGGCGGTGACAAGGACTATTTCCATGACAAGATCAACGTTCACCATCTCAATATCGGTCGTGTCTTAGAGATCTTTGGCAAAGGTAACAAGTGGACCAATGTGCCATTCTCTGCCTTCATTGAGGGCATTACCAAGCTTCAACCTCGTTACTACTCTATCTCGTCCTCCTCTCTCGAACAGCCCAAGAAGGTTTCCATTACCGCTGTGGTTGAGGAGCAGCAGCTCCCTGGCCGTGATGATCCTTTCCGTGGTGTCGCCACCAACTACCTCCTGGCCTTGAAGCAGAAGCAGAACGGAGATCCCAACCCCTCACCCTACGGCTTGACCTACGAGATCACTGGACCTCGCAACAAGTATGACGGTATCCACGTTCCCGTCCACGTTCGCCACTCCAACTTCAAGCTTCCCTCTGATCCCCTCAAGCCCATCATCATGGTTGGCCCCGGAACAGGTGTTGCCCCTTTCAGAGGCTTTGTTCGGGAACGCGTCAAGATGGCTCAAAACGGCCAGGCCGTTGGTAAAACTATTCTCTTCTTTGGTTGCCGCAAGTCGACTGAGGATTTCCTCTACGAAAAGGAGTGGGAGGAAGCCAAGAAGGTTCTGGGCGACAACTTTGAGATTGTTACTGCATTCTCCCGCGAGGGATCTAAGAAGGTCTATGTTCAGCACCGGTTGAAGCAACGCTCCAAGGAGATCAATGATCTTTTGGAGCAGAAGGCGTATTTCTATGTGTGCGGTGACGCTGCAAACATGGCTCGTGAGGTCAACACCATCTTGGGACAGATTATCGCTGAAAACCGCGGCATTCCAGAGGCCAAGGCCGAGGAGATTGTCAAGAGCATAAGGGCTTCCAACCAGTACCAGGTATGTAACACTCGTTAATTTGTTCAATAAAGAGGTAACACGCTAACAAACCCAATAGGAGGATGTATGGTAAGAAAAGAAAAGAAAAAGAAGCTGAAATGGGATATATTGAACAGGTTCATAAGGGTCGGTTGTTAGTAAGGCGCTGGGACAGTTCGGCAGAATAGCGATTTGCATGCAGGCGTCAGGGAAATAGAAAGTCGGGGGTTGTTGAGAGAGAGGTATGTTTATATCATGTGGACCTCTAGTCTCGGCTATCCCTTCTTAGAATAATTATTCATTGTTTGTTCATTTTCCCGAGAGCTTGAGAAATTGAGAGGAATCACCATTCGTGGCTGTTGCTTTGGGGTTTTGGTTTTTCGTGTTAATAGTGGGTATATTACATGGTCCAGATGCCGGAATATTGAGTACAGCATTTCAGCCTCACTCATCCACACCAGATCACTTGTGCCTCCGGTAGCAGCAAATGCTTCTACTGTGTCCGTAGACGTCCGGGCATCCACATTCTTCCACTCTTACCCCCCGCCAGGCATAGTTCTACCCTATTGGATTGTTGCTTGCCCCGCTTATATCGTGTCGAAGCCTTCCGACTGGTCAGCACACCAAGAGCTCCCGATTCAGATTGGTCCGGAGAGCCGCTGCATCTCGACGGGGAAGGAGACGTGCGTTTACATGGACCCCGTGTCTCGGGGCTGCCTTTCCCCGTTGTCCTTGATTCCCGCGCCCTGACCACGAGATTGTAAGCAAAGAGGAGGCAAGCACGGAGATCGGGACTTGGATCTCTAATTACGTATTTGTAATGGGACACCTTGGTTTGGCTTTGCGAAGAATATTTCAGCCTGAACAAAAAAAGAAGCAACTGAAAAGGAAAGAAGAGTTGCGTGACCCAGAACACCAAGCGCCTGTCAAGGGCCTACCACACTACACGTCAGAGAGCAAACGCAAGACGCAGCTATCCAGAGGGAGGTGACATCCGGAATGGCCACTTGAAAACAGACGAAGAATGACTGATGAAAGCAGTGGTGGCGGTGGTGTTGCTCAGGCTGCAGAGGAATGGGGAACACGCGAAAAGCCACCGGGAGGTTCTCCTGCCCCGGGGGGCTCATCAGGATTTATTTTATCTGCTCTGAGACATCGGTTTCCTCTGGCTGACCTTTTTCTTTTCTTTTTAGAAAGACCAAAATGCAATGCTCATCACCGCCACTATAACCTGATCTGTCTCTTTTTCCCTCTCCTAATCCCTCACATGACTTGGCCTCGTTTCGATGTGCAGATGCCCTGATCCACGCGGCTCACCACATGCTATGTCTAAGATTCAATTGGCACATCTCTTCAGGTCAGAAAACCGAGGGGCTACCATGGCGATCACGATCGTTCCGTGGGCTTGGGATGTATCTTGTCTAGTACCTTGCTTGTTCGCCCCCTCCCCCCTCCCCCATTCTCGTCCTCCCACACCAGAATCATCCGCTTATACCGACACGGCTCGGCTGGCTACCGCAATGGTGGTGCGGGTTACATGCATCCAGGCCCTGGTTTTCTTCGGATAGCCGTTCCGTTCAAAGGATTGAAAGGAAAGGGGAACGCGGCCATGGTGCCAGAAAACTTTCTTATAGTATAACACACAACTTCCTTCTCGGAACTGAATGGCCGTTGTCTAGCTCTTTTACTCCTCTCTACTAAGCCAAGAGTCATGTGTATTCCCATGGCCTGACTTTGTTCCTCTCCCAGCTCCTCTATGCGTTGAATATCATTAGCCGTATCAACATTTTATTCGTGAGCATTTTTAGCAAGCCTTCTCCCCCCCTCCTTCTCCCTGCCGTTCTGTCCCATTCTCTATTCGCTTTTTTCAAGATCATTATCTCTAGATCTGAGCTATTATTTTCTTCATCCTTCCTACAAGAACGGTTCTACATGACGGACTCCGACCGCCACGTCCCAAAAGGCAACCAACATTCAAGCTGTTTCAAAGTGAGTCGATATACATATTCCCTCGGCGGTTATTTTATTTGGTTGGTCTGTCACATGTTTCTTACCTTATTTGTTTGCCAGTCTTCGTCCTAGCTGAGAATAGGGGTAGAGAACGGGCACAGTCTCGAGGTAAACACGTACGCATCGATGAGAGTCCTTTCTTCTGACATGTCTAAAACTGGAGGCCTTTATGTTTGTTGTTTGAGAAGCAGATTGGGTTCCCTCCCCTTGGTTTACTCTTCGACGACCGGCTTTCTCACATTGAGCTGTCGGATGGTGGCTGACGTCCACTCAGAGAAAACACATCGCGACAATAACCTTGACTGTTGGGAGCAAAATCATATTGTATTTCTGAGTCCAAGCGTCCTGGTCTATCTTTTCGCGGAATCTCCAGCAATTTGGAAAGTCCGTGCTGCAAAGGTTGAATCTCACTTGAACCACCTTAAGGTTTTCTATCAGCATCTGGGAAAGAACAAGAACCGGTCATCCGTCTCAGTCAGCTACCGGTCAACAGAAGGGGTGGGAAGGTACGCCGCCCGACTCTTCGGTCCAAGTTGTCCCAGATCCCGAGGGCTCCCAGGGCCATCAACTCAACACCGCCTTCGATATTGATCGTTCCTTCCACCTACTCCCATACCCCAGTGACCAGCCGTAAGGTACCTTAATCAGTATCTTCGGTTACTTCCGGTTTTGGTTTCTTGAACCAAACATATTCAAGCTCTTCAGGTTCTCCTTCACATTTCTTGTCTATCTTGGAACCCCGATTACCCGAGCGACCAGTTTGGAAGTTCACCATCAGCATCAAACAACATATTTTACTGCAATAGCAGGTATAAATTTCAGCCTCTGGTAAGCCGAGATTCTTTCCTTCCCTCCAGTTTCTTTCTGTTCCCTTATTCTCGGTCGTTGCTGGCCACCGCTCAACCGACTTCTGCCCTTCCTTGAGGTACCCGAAGCTCTTGCCTTTACCACACCACTCTTGCCCTGCACCAATCCGTACCCAACCATCGAATCTTGTTTTTTCGTCATCACAGCCGACCGATTGCATTTGTTTCTTCCCTCCTTTTAAAACTTCACTTCACTCTTTTTCTTCCCCAGTCTTCTTCTTTTTGGTCTCTTGTGGACTCTGCTTCCGATCTTTACAGCATCAACAATTCCATCACAGACCACCACAGTCTCTTTCTTCCATATCTTGTCGCCGACAATTTGTCCATTATACCCTCAGCGCTCGCTTGCATTCAGGGCTTGGTTCTAACATTCTCCATCGTTGAGTCGCTACGACGTTCGATTTCTTGTCTTCAGAGAATCATTTGTGTAGAAACCAGCTCACCATCAAGAAGCATTTTGGAGGTAAGATTAACTCTTCCTCAGTCATGATCCCGACCATCGGCTCTTCACAAGACATGGTCACTACACCAGCACCCTCTATCAACTGCTCCATTGTCGGCTTGCATGGTCGCCCTTGGTTTCTTCACCCATGATCACTGACAGCCATTTATTACCAGGGCCCATTCCAACTTGTGCTTCAATCAATCTCATCCTATTACAAGGTGTGTTTACCAGCGTTCTTCATTGATTTCCCTGAGATTTCTCGGCAACCTGGTACACATTGGCACCCCTGCACCCCTGAGCTCTCGTTTACCTTCGGGTTTCTTGAGATGACGGAGACAGATGTTTGCAATGACTGGCCTGCTTTATCAACTTGTTCTGGTTAAGCATTCAGTCTGCTAACATGTACCGATAGATTGTATCTTTGACAATGTCTCACTATCGGACTGGCAACAATATGGCATCCGACTCGGGTAATGGCCGCCACTCGGGCTACTCGGCCTATCTCGGCTCCCAGATGGGCGGCAACAACCAGCATGAGTCTCATGGACACCATGTCGGTCATCCCTCTGACGGGATGAATGCGGTAATCAACCAGTTCGGCGCGCTTGGTTTGTCTGGAGGCCCGGCCATTCCGGCCGCTGCCGGCATGTCGCAGGTTCAAGGCCATCACGGATACTGCACCACCCAGGACCAACCCATTGCCTACCAAGGCTACTCCGTACCCATGCACGTCGGCATCACACCGGATGGTGCATATTCATATGGTGTCTCGGGTCAGTACCCTATCCAGGGGGGCTTCGCTCCTATGCCGGTCCCTTACCATGCCACGCTGCCTTACACCCCCGGCCGTGTCGCTGCCTATGCCGATCGGAGCAGCGAGGTTCCCGCTCTGGAGAACCGCCGTGGCTCTTATTCGACCAACGAGTCAACACCCGCAACGCCTTTCTTCGGCAGCGCTTCGGAGCGTGGAAACACCTCTCGTATTGCCGTGTTTCGCTCATCGTACACAACTCCCTCGCCCGAGCAGGTTGTGATGGCAGGCACTGTCCCCAAGGCACCACAGCCTATCGACGACGAGCTCCTTGCTCTGCTCAAGGAGAGCCCGGCGATTCCTGAGGCTGTGCCTGCGGTGTTCACCCCACCCACCCACACCAAGTCGATCGAACAGTGTCTGGAGAATCGGATTCATGGCAACCGCAATGTTTATATCCGCGGCCTTCATCCGACTACTGACGACGAGCTTTTGCACCGCTATGCCTCTCGCTTTGGTAAGGTGGAGCAGAGTAAGGCCATCATCGATACCTCCACTGGTGCATGCAAAGGGTGGGTTCATGTCAGCTTTCTTTGTTGATAGGCGGCGACTAATCAGATCACAGTTTTGGATTTGCCAAGTTCGCCGATGTTCGCGACTCTGAGAAGTGCATTCGTGGCTTCTATCATCTTGGTTATGAGGTTGGCTTTGCTCGTGTAAGTGTCTTGCTCTTCCCTGTGGTCGTGAGTATTGCTGATGTTTCCCCCCAGGAAAGCTTCAATGCTCGGCTCAAGGCCGAGGGTGATGAGGGTTCTACTAACCTTTATCTGTCCAATTTGCCAAAGCGTCTCAATGAAATCGTAAGTTGATATTTATATGCTTTCCGTGCCGAGACATGGGTGCTGACATTTCTTAGGAGCTCAATGCAATCTTCAGTGGCTACCACGTCGTCTCGAGCAAGATTCTCCGAGACAGCATGGGCAACAGCCGTGGTGTTGGCTTTGCTCGGTCAGTGTTCCGTCCTTCCATGATTCAAATGTAGCCGTGGAACTAACTCCTGATCAGGTTCGAGTCTCGCGAGGAGTGCGAAGACATCATCAAGAAGTACCATGGTGCTTCCATTGGCGAGGAGGGTATGCTGATGCAAGTTCGCTATGCCGATACGCCTGCTCAGAAGGAGCTCAAGCGCATCACTGCAGAGCGCCGCCAGTTCCGCACCAACGAGTACAATATTGGCGCTTATGGCACAGCTGACGTCGGCATCCATCCGAGCATTTACAACAACCAGGCCCCCTGGAACCGTCGTCCCGGCGTTGGAGCTAACATGTAGGCGCACTTCCCTCTCGGTGACCGCCTCCTGATTTCACTGGCTAACATTTGTTCAGTTCCTTTGCTCCTCGTGTCCCGGTCAGAAGCCATCTCGGCGGTGGCACCAACATGTCTGGTGCAGGCCGTACATCTCTGATGTACGTGGTCATCCCACCCCGTGACCGGCTTCTCGCGGATGACTAACGTGGTCTAGGCAAAGCATCTCGGCTTCGGCGGCGGCATCATCTGACGACGGATCGGCGGATGAAGGAGTGACGGTCGTGGATTCTCCCACGGTCAAGAAGGGTAGCACCCAGTCCTCGCCGACAATCAAAAAGGAGAAAGCCTAGATGGCCACTTATTCGCCGAGCTGGCATGGCGACTCTTTCTGCTGAAAGCGTTACTTTTTTTTTTTTTTTTTTGTTGGAACTGAGTTTTTTCTTACTATTGTCATCTCAGCTACGACCAATTAATGTACCTTTCTAGATTTTCTTTGTGGACGAAACATGTTTGTCGAATGGTCTATTATGCAGTGGTTGGAGGGGGTGGGTCATGGACAGCTCTACAATTGTTTTTTGTTTGTACTTTCGATGAATATCGACAGAAGACTCGGGCTTCCTCCAGAAGTCAAGCATATGAGGCATTGATTGGAATTAAAGAGATTGGTCTCTAAATATCATAATGCCATAACTTTACCGTAATACCGTCTGCCTGGATTCTTTCGAGTGCGTTTTGTGAGCTTGATGTCATGACTGAGCGGTTTGACGCGTTCTTCCATTGGTTCCTTGTGGCTCTCGTTGGTGATGCCTTCATTTTTGCTGTCGTTTCTCTCTTTGTTGTCTCCGTCGTCGGTGACGAGCCGATAAGAATGATGATAAAAGGATTGGCCCACCTCGATGACGCGCAAAGTGGTGGGGGTGACATGGAGCGGAATTTATATCTACCGAACGCTTGGCCAGGTGAAGGTGACTAGGGTGTGAAAATTACAAACAAATCGAAAATCTGTGTAATGTCCAGGTCCTCTGTGTTTTACATGAAATTCATCTTACAGCGCTAGCCTAATTCGGAAGGCGGTGACCGACCGCGTTAGGGTTCTGGAACAGGGACCACCTTACCTAACCCTCATTGATGAATTGCTTTTCAGAGATAAACCCATATATAACCCTCCTTTTACCACTGTGCTCTGAGGTGCTCCCGCTTTTCCAAAATGCCAAGGAATTACAGGTTCAGCTGGGTTTTACATTTTTCAGAAAATGGCTTGAAATCTGTAATTGTAAATTTACATTTCCACACCCTAAAGGTGACAACAGGAAGTGCCCCACTTTCCGATTGCAGGGGTGGTTGAGCTGGGAGGTGAAGCTCGGCGGGCGGGCCACTGCGGCGCCTTGTCTCCAGGCGGCAAGTAGTGTCGCGTAACTCAGCGAGCTGCCTGTTGCCGACCTGACCTCAAATCACTGGACGAATTTGCTAAGCTTCCACCTCCATCTTCAGCCAACACCTGACACATTACACCAAGCTGCATCAGCTCTGCGAGTGATTTGGACTTCTCTTTTTACCAACAGGCTGCTCTAACGCCAATTCAAAAGCCCGACCTTCCTACAAAGCATTACCCCTCCTGTCGCTTGCCCAACCAAGCTTTGGACTGTTCGACCATCTACCTATCAACATGGCGCAAGACAGCGACCTGTCCAAGGTCGCCGACAAGGGTAAGGGCAAGGCAGTTGAGACCGATCCCAAAGGAGATGAGTCTCAAAAGGACAAGGCGGGCCAGCCTGCAGCGAACGAAAAGAAGAACGATGGCAAGGAGGAGGGTATGTTGTAGACGCTATCTTCTCGCATAGAAACCCCGAATCCTACTGACTAAATTGACATGTAGCTTCAGAAGAGCTCAGCGAAGAGGATCAGCAACTCAAGAGCGAGCTTGAGATGCTCGTTGAGCGGCTTACTGTGCGTATAAAATACCCTAACCATCATCCACACCTGCGATTCGAGTCTAACTGCATTCTAGGAGTCCGATGCATCCCTCTACAAGCCGGCGCTCGAAGCCATGAAGAACTTCATCAAGACCTCGACTTCATCAATGACCGCCGTCCCCAAGCCTCTAAAATTCCTTCGCCCACACTACGAGACGTTGTCGAAGTTGTACGAAGAATGGCCAGCAGGTGACGACAAGAACTCGTTAGCCGATGTTCTTTCTGTCATCGGCATGACTTACTCGGACGAGGATCGCCAGGACACATTGAAGTATCGTCTTCTTGCCCCAACCCAGGATATTGGCTCATGGGGCCACGAATACGTACGCCATCTTGCTCTTGAAATTGGCGAGGTCTTTGGAAAGCGCCTCACTGCCGAGGAGCCCACCAACGACCTGGTCGACTTGGCCTTGGTATTGGTACCCCTCTTTCTCAAGAGCAATCAAGAAGCCGACGCTGTTGACCTGATGAGCGAGTTGGAAATCATTGATCAACTGCCTCAGTTCCTTGACGAAAACACATACGCGCGAGTTTGCCTATACATGGTCTCAATGGTTAACCTACTCACATATCCAGAGAACGAACAGTTCTTGCAGGTTGCGCACGACGTATACAAGACTTACAAGCAATATACTCAGGCCATGGTGCTTGCTATCAGACTGAACGACATGACGCTGATCGAAAACGATTTCCGTGATGCCCCGGATGCTGCACTTAAGAAACAGCTTGCATTCCTCGCCGCTCGCCAGAGAATATGTTTGGACTATGATGAGGAGGACGAGTCTATCACGGAGTGTCTCTCTAACGTCAAATTACCAAGCCATTTCAAGGCGCTCGGAAAGGAACTCAATATCTTGGAGCCTAAGTCCACTGAGGATATTTACAAGAGCCACCTTGAGAGCAGTCGCGTGGCGGGTTTAACCAACTTTGACTCGGCAAGGAATAACTTGGCTGCTGCATTCGTCAACGGTTTTGTCAATGCGGGCTTCGGCAAGGACAAGATGATGCTGTCTGATAAGGAAAAGGAAAGCTGGGTGTGGAAGACGAAGGAGGAAGGTATGATGTCTACCGTCGCCTCTATCGGCACCCTTCATCTGTGGGATATCGAGAACGGTCTTGACTATGTCGACAAGTACACATATCTGGAGGAGGAACCGATCCAGGCCGGTGCCTATCTTGCAATTGGCATCATGAACTCCGGTGTTCGGTTGGGCGAGAGCGACCCCGCAATCGCTCTGTTGTCTGACCATGACAGACTTCACCACAAGAACCCGCTCATCCGGGTTGCTTGTATAATGGGACTTGGTCTCTCATATGCTGGGTCGAACAATGAAGAGCTTCTGGGATACCTGTTACCGATTATCACCGACACTTCCGAGGAGATGCGGGTTTCAGCAATGGCCGCGCTGAGCTGCGGTTTAATCTTTGTTGGTTCGTCCAACCCCGAGGTCAGCGAAGCTATCATCACTACCCTCCTTGATGAGGACCGTGGCAGCCAGCTCACTGATAAGTGGACTCGGTTCCTGGCACTTGGCCTGGGTCTTCTGTTCTTTGGGCGTCAAGAGGAGGTAGATGTCATCCTGGAGACCCTTAAGGCTGTGGAGCACCCCATGGCAAAGCCCACTGCAGTTCTTGCCGAGATCTGCGCGTGGGCTGGCACTGGTGCTGTTCTCAAGATTCAGGAGCTTTTGCACATTTGCCACGAGCACTTGGAGGACTCGGACGAAAAGAAGGGTGACGAGCTGCTTCAGACATATGCCGTACTCGGCATCGGCTTAATCGCCATGGGAGAGGATATTGGTCAAGAAATGGCTCTCCGTCACTTTGGTCATCTGATGCACTATGGTGAGGCCAACATTCGGCGGGCAGTGCCTTTGGCCATGGGCCTTGTCAGCCCAAGCAACCCGCAGATGAAGGTCTATGATACGCTATCCAGATACAGTCACGACAATGACAATGATGTCGCGATAAATGCCATCTTCGCCATGGGACTGCTCGGCGCCGGAACCAACAACGCCAGATTGGCGCAGCTCCTTCGCCAGCTTGCCAGCTACTACCACAGAGATCAGGAGTCTCTCTTTATGGTTCGCATTGCCCAGGGTCTCTTGCACATGGGGAAGGGCACTCTGTCAATCAGCCCCTTCCATACCGACCGCCAGATCCTTTCGCGCGTGTCGGCTGCTGGTCTCTTGGCTGTCGTTGTTGCCATGATTGATGCCAAGCAGTTCATTACCAAGGATTCTCATTACTTGCTCTACTTCCTGGTTACAGCTATGCACCCCCGTTTCCTTGTCACCCTTGACGAGGATCTGCAGCCACTGACCGTCAACGTGCGCGTCGGTCAGGCCGTTGACGTTGTTGGTCAGGCCGGCAAGCCCAAGACGATCACAGGCTGGCAAACACAGAATACGCCCGTCTTGCTGGCGCATGGCGAGAGAGCGGAGTTGGAGGATGAGGAATATATCAGCCTTAGCAGCACACTGGAAGGCTTGGTCATTCTACGCAAGGTATGTTTGCTGACAAAAAAGTATCCCGAATTAGCTGTTGAGACTGTGCTAACCGTTTAATTCTCGTTTTAGAACCCGGATTGGGAAGGAGGAAAATAAATGACTTAGATGAACTTTTATGTTATTTTTTGAATGAGCTGATGCCTGCGGGTGTGGCAAGAATCAGATAAAAAATTAAAGAGATTCTTGGAAGGTCAAATTCAAATTAATAGATGATGATTCGATTTCATTCGGGCCGCCACCAAAAGAAGGGTTTTCAAAGATTGAATCGAGAACTATGTGTATGTACAGTATAAAAATAAATGAAGATATTTCTTCCATGATTCGAACAAACATACATGTAGTCAGTCACGAAGTATAGACACAATATCCAGCAAAGTTCCCCACTATTATAAAGTGTATCTACCGACTTATCTCGTTTTTGTTAAAAAAGAAAAACTTGAAAGCTCTGATTGCAAATGCTTGCTTGCAAAGAAAATGAAAAGAAAAATATCCCCCAAAAAACGCCTTGCTTTGATTCAAATCCCTCAACAAAAAGACGATGACTTCAACCAAAGAAAGCAAAAACAGGCGCAGAGATATTTGCTTTCTTTCTTTTGTTTTGTGTACTCTGTCCTCACTTCTTGATGCCAAAGATATTCCTCTTCTTCTTCTCCTTCTCCTTTCCGTCTTTATCCTTCTTTCCGCCGCTCGCACTTGCCGCCGAGGCGGTAGAGCCTGACCTCTGGTGATCAGCCCCCGAATGTCCACTCCCGGCACTGCTGAGAGTCATGGCCCCCAGAGCCTTGGTAGGCGGTCTCGGCCCACTGGCAGGCATCTGCCCTCCCATTCCCATCCCCGGTGGTCCCCCCATGCCGGGAGGTGCCTGTGGCCTCTGTTGCTGTGGTGGCGGAGCCGGTCTTTCAAACAAATGCGCTGGGGCCTTGGGCGGTGGTTTATCCTGAGGCAAGTCAAGCTTACGCCTGTCAGCGTTCAAAAGACGGAGGTCCGCGAGATACTTGGCGGGCGAAACGGTGTGCGAGGTAACAAGGTAGACGTCGCGGTTGTACTTTTCGGAAACCTCGTAGCATGCGCGGGATTCTGAGTAGGTAGCACCGCCGGCGACGAAAACAATAATGCGCTGGCGGTTCTCGACTTGCCGACGGTTTGCCGATGCCCATCGAGGAGCGCCAGCGCGAAGGGAGCCTTGAGTGTGGAGCCCTTCCGCCTCGTCAGACGCTGGTACATCCTTTTCATGGTAAGGAAATACGGTTTGGTCCAGGCTGCCGCCACATAAACTCTCGAGCATGTGCTTGACAGCCGGCTCGAAACGGGAGAGACTGTTGATGTTGCCGTTCTCCTCGATTTTCGGTGGGAACAACGGAGGGATAGGCTGGCGGGTTTCCTTGAGACCTTTGAGGGGGCGGGCACCAAGTAGTTCGAGGTTCTCGATTACGACCTGTTCAGCGCTCGGTAATTTCGCATGCCATAAGAGCCGCAGTATATCTTCAGCAATCATGCCGTCGCGGAATAATGAGTAAATGGCAATCAGACGTAACCTGTCACTTGGAGTGACTTGTGGGTCATCTAAAAGCTTGACGACCTGTTCCAGGATGCCCTTTGGTTTGCTGAACTTTTCATCGAGGCCAGTTGAGAGGGTTTGCTCAGTCTCAGTAACCGAAAAAAGGTTATATTTTGCAAAAATGTTCTTCACCTCCTGTGCCATGTTGACATGAAGCGAGTATGCCTCTTTCATCTCAGTGTACTGTGGAAGTCCCGCCATCATGTCTCGGATGTCGTTCAAGCTCGTTTGATTCTGGTTCTGGCCCGAAAAGTTGGGGTTCTGGTTGCGAAACTTTTGGAAATCCTCTGGCAGTTTTTCCAACGTATCTTGGATATGCCGGTGTCGATATTGAACCCAAACGCTGTCCTTGTCATGTAGCGGCATGTCCTTTTCCTCCTCATTTGGCGCTCCTTCATTTATGGTCATGTGGTATGTCACCTTGCCGTCAGGTTCTTCCCGTATTGGAAGCAAGTCGTGAACCATGGCCTGGTAAGTAAGCTCGTGCAGCAAAGGCGCGAAAAGGTCCATTGATCGGTCGGTGATGAGCAGGACAGAGGGAGGCCGTGGGCTTTGAGGCGGAAAGCTTCCGCCACTGGATCTCGCATATGAGTCGAGTTCGTTCCAAACGAAATTGGCCAGGTGATAGCATAAAACATTGGCTTCGTATGTGTTGTTTTTGGGCTTGTAGTATCGCACCTTTGGTCGCTCTCCCAGGGTGATACAGACTGAGGCGATCTTTCGAGCGAGCTCTTTTAAGTAACCTCCTACGATATCGTTGCAGAAAGGGTTGAATAACAGGAGGAAGCCGTAGGGATCCCGGAGGGTGACGAGATGCGATTCACGGGGGAAAAAGTCGACGAGAAGGGGAGGAGGCTGAGCGGCTATTTGCCTCCGGGCGACTTCAAGTTTGCGCTGTAGGTATTCTGGAAGGAAGCCGGTCCATACAAGAAAGCCGCTTCTGTACCTTCGGCGTTCAAAATCGGCTAGAAGACAATCGACGATGTGGGGCTTTGGCGATAAAAAGTAAATAGCATCCATCTCTGGGTTTGGAGCCCTTCTTTCCTCGATGCGCTCAATGTTTGCGATATTGTGATTGAGAATATCATCTTCGTTTACGGAGCTGTCGATAATTTGCTTGGTAGTCTCGTCCAGAACCAACACTTTCCACTATAATCCGGCGGCGGTATCAGTATCGAAGATGAAGGTTCATTAAGGGGTTGAGCTGCTCACATCGCCTCTTGTTATTTGTCGAATTGTGTCGATGATCGCTGCAGGGACAAATTTTCAGTCAACAAAAGGGCTTCCCAACGAGCGCAGCTGAAGAACCACAACATACACTTTTGGTGATCTTTGATGATAGAAAGGCCGTCCATGGCGCGTGGCGTCCAGGCCAGACCCTGGTTGAGGAAGCTCGGCAGGCGCAGGGGAATCTGGGGGTTCCTCGGTGTTGGGAGAGTGAATTGTTGGCTTTGGTATGGGTGCAGGTAGGCAGATGTATTCGAGAGTCGAAATTTGCGATTTGCAATTCAAGATTCAAGATTTCGAGAACTTGTCAAAAGGTCAAGAAGGTCTGGACTTCGAAACACGGAGTTGGGCATGTGGGCGACCTGGAACATTGGACCCCACCACGTCCACTGGTACTCATTGCATGTACTGAACGCTTGGTCACAGCGCCACGTCAACCATTATCCCTAACCCTTATCTATGTGTAACTCGCTTGGTCTTTTCCGATAAGGCTCATCAATCGGTATCTTTTGTTCTTTTTTTTTTGTCTCTGTTTCTTCCGATGTGCTAATCACCTCACCCTCCAAACCGAGCTTTGGAGGCTCAGGTTATCTGTATACCCTGTTTCTTCCCTCGTATCACAACTAGATGAAGACCAAGTAAAAGTAGCAGTACGTCAACACGCGCTCTCTCTCAGGAGTTATTTCACAGAGTCATTTCCCCTGAATTTCCGGCATGGCTGCTCCTTGGTACTAGGTACACAGGCCCAATTGCCAAAACCACGGAAGATATTGGGTTCGAAATGGCCTTTATCGTTACAGAATTGGACTTGGTTAGACATGTTTAAAAATTCCAGCCAGTCGTAGATAGCATCAATCACCAAACCCACTTTCTCATTCTTACCTTTCAATCCTCCCACACAAAACCACATCCTCCCCACAAGGTACCCAAACCACATCCTTCAACCTAACCTGCTTCTTCCCTTCCTCCCTAGGCGGAGAAACCACCACACCTCCTTTCCCCAACCAAGTAGGAGCAATTGTAACAATAACACTATCAACATACCGATTCCCCTCCCCGACCAACAACGAGTTGATCACTTCACCCCCTCCTTCAACCATCACACTATCCAATCCCTCCCCTTTCAACACCCTCAACACACCCACCCATTCAAACCTCCCATTTTCTGCCCCCAATTTAACCTCCAAAAATTTCCCTCCCACCCTCTCCAACAACTTCCTCTTTTCCTCGTCCACTTCCGTCCCTTCGCCAAGAATAACAAAAGGCGCTTTTCCTTCCCCCTTGGAAGCAAGCTGCATCACTTTAGACTCTTGAGTAAAATCCCAACGCCCTCGAGGATCAAGTATTATAGGTCTAGGCTGTTTTGACAGAGGAGTATTTTCTAAACGAGAGTTCAGAGCTGGATCATCTGCTAAAGCCGTGTTGACGCCTATGAGTATTGCTGAGTGATGAGTGCGGAGGTGATGCGTCATTGCTTTTGATAAGGGGCCGGAGAGTGTGGTTCGGACTCCGGGGGCTAAGGAGAGTTGGGAGTCGAGGGAGGAGGCATAGGTTAGGGTTAGGAAAGGGAGGGAAGAAGAGGATGAGGAGGATGAGGATGGGGGGAGGTAAGGAGTTAGAGGGATTGAGAGGTGAGGAGGGAAGGTTAGGGTTGATGAGCGGGACATTTTGTGAGTTTGAGTTCGTAGTGATGAGTGAGGGAAGCCAGTGAGTGATCGGTGTTCCCAATTGGGGAATTTGGTTTGTGGTTGTTGTTGTCGTCCCCTGCCAAGACTTGACGATGATGGTGTTATCAGGGGGCCGTTTACACTAAAGTGGTACGGTAGCGATGGTGTAACCTTACAAACCTTCCCAAAGTTGTCAAAAATCGGAGGCCGCCCGCTGAGTGTAAGTGTGATGTGTATTAATTTCAGGCTGTTTGACAGCTGGCAGCGCTGCTCTTCATTGGAATGTGGGGAATGTTAAATCAGACTCATTTCATCATTATTTTTTGCTGGCAACTCGGTATCACAGCATCAGGAATCGTACATACGCCTGGGACGTACGCAATCAAGTGGCGGAGTATTTTTTTACACTATTGGCTGTGTACCTCCACATGATTTGGGGAACTTTTTGTTCTCTTCCCACTGCATGGATAAGGAACTGAGACAATCAAGGTTTGGATTCCAGAACAAGGCAAAACAAGGGGGACGATCCGAAAGGACAGGCTTGTTTGGCTTGGCTTCATGACACCCTCCCGTGCTCCCACTCTCCGAGGTCCCAAGCCGCAATTAATATCAAATTATTTTTCTTTGTTCTAGAAGAACCACTTCATAATATATTTTGAGTGGCACCCCCAGTCCAGTCCTTGTTCCGGGTGTTCTCCAACCTTCATCTTCAAATTCACTGCCATCAATCAAGTATAAGCCGCCACACCCGGTATTCGGTATCGCTGAAAGTCAGTAAGGGACCTACGCAAAGCACTATTCCTCCTTGCGTACGCGTATTAAAGTTCTGAGGCTTTGCTTCGAAACCTGCGCATACCCAAAAACTTTCCCTTGTGTTTTGCCCCGCCTCAAACACATACCTTACCTATCGCCCGTTCCCGTTCCCGTCATTTTTTTCCTTTTCCGTTTTCCGTCTCATCTTGATTCACCACCAACACCACCACCAAAAAGAATACTAACATCCAAACCTTGTAAAAGGTTTCGCATCATCATCATCAACAACAACAACCCACGAGCATACCATCGTCCATCATCATGTCTCAAAAACCAGGAGATTCCGGCGCACCGCCCGCCTACGGCATCGACGCCCCTCAGCAAGCACACTACGGCGGACAACCTCCCCAGGTTCCATACGGCACCCATCCAGGCCAGGACTTCAATCAATCACCCCCTCCTCAGGGTGGATACTATCCGCCTCAGGGCCAGCCCCAAGGCGGATATTACCCTCAACAGCCTCAGATGGGATACGGACAGCAACCTCCCCCCGGCGCATATTACGCTCCACAGCAGGGCGGGTATTATCCCCCTCAGCAACAACAGCAACAGAAGAGCGGGCCGGTAAGTTTTCCTTTTTCGATCAATCGATCAAATTGAACGAATTGACTGATTTGCGTTTTTTTCGTTTGATAGGGTTTCTTTGAAGCTTGTTTGGCGGGTATGGCATGCTGCTGCTGCTTGGATATTCTGTTCTAAGTTACTCGTCGGTGGCTGGGCGATGGATGTATAACGAAAGAACAGAAAGGAAAAAGAAAAAGAGAAAGGAGGAAGCAAACGGTTGTCATAATAAGGAATTTGGCATAAGGAAAGTTTTGCAGGGATCGGGGAAATCTGTTTCTTTCAAGCGGATGAGGCTCTGCTGTGAAGATGTTTCATGCAACCCGGTTTCGCATGGGGGAAACGGAGAGTTTTGTTGTGTGCTTTCTCTCTGTGTCTTGTCTGTATGTTTCTTTTTCTAATGGCGCAAAAGGAAAGGGGGAAGGCGTAATGGTTGGTGTGTGCGTGTCTTGAATTTCAAGGAACTTGTCATTAGGAAACACATCTTGGAAATTATTGAATTGGGGTTTTCTTTCTAAGCTCTAAATAACAATTCAAATGTTGAAGTGTGTTACTGTTACAACTTTCACAGATATATATGTATGCACTGTCATTTGGGATTCTAGCATTACAGTCAGACAAATATCCAACTGATGAACGAGCTTCCCACAAGTGATCCGTACTAATAGAACTGACTATACTAATCTAAATTCAAGTCCTTTTCAACAGTTATGTCTATGTCACCTCACAGGCCGTGTGGCGCAACGGTAGCGCGTTACTTTCCGGTTGGAATCATCTTCTGTTGGTAAAGGCTCTGGGTTCGAGTCCCAGCATGGTCGATTTCTTTTGCTTCTCTGTTCATCCCTTTTTTGCTGCTGATCATTGATAAATGTTTTCCAGTATTGCGTTCATGATGTTGAGATGAAGTAAAGGGGGTGGATGGCACGCCGTATGAAAGGATAACGTAGGTGGTTGTATGTATTCTTGTGTGATCAGACAAAAGCAAAGAGGCAAACTCCCAATAACACACCATTGACTAACATTAACATCTGCAAAAGCTTTATTTTAACCTATGAAAAACAAAAAACAAAAAAATCTTGAAACAACTCCGAGTATGAAGTGTGTTTATATGCCGAACTCCTAGCCAAAGCATCCAAGCAAAGTTTTGTGAGTACATGTACATAGATCCTCCAACCACCACCACCAGCTTCTTCTCAACCAAGAAATGCAAAATGAAAGGCTATTAAAATGAATGTGATTACAAAAGGGGGGAAAAGGGATAATGCAAAAACAAAATAGAACGTCCCTCTTATCGTGTCTACTCAACTCGTTTCATCTTCCCTCCTTGTCTACCGAAAAAAAAACTAAAAAAAACTCTGAAGAACCGCTCTCAGGGGTATTTCCTCCTCTTGTCTCTCTCAATTATATGTCATCTCCTTTACTCCTTCCTACTGCCTGCAGCCTTCCTCATAATCGCATGTCTATCGTTTGGTATCATCCTCCGTCCATTTTTACAAGTTAATCAAATCCGTCGACGAAAAGTCTGGCGGGTTCCTTCCATAAACCACTCTGACTTCGCTGTCAAGCGCCGTGCCCTCGTTCGTAATCGGAATGTGGTAACTGAAGCTATTCGTCCGTCTAATCTCGTCATCGCTAACTCCTAAATCGTCGCGGGGGATCCACACAATAGGTGTTCTCGCTCTCAGAGCCGAATGCTGGAAAGCTTTTCTGACTAAAGCATCACGTTCGTCTGGCATCAAATCGTCAATAGAGTCGGGGTAATCCCCGTACAAAGCATTGCCCATTGCACGCTGTGCTTCGAGGTCCCTCAACCGCTTCTCCTTGCGATACTGCGCCGCCGTACGGAGCGATTCATCGGCCTTTGAGAAAGTGGCCTGCCTAATTTGCCTGCCTCCGCGTGCGGCCCAATGTCCTGCTTGCGCGATGCCCTTTGCCGGGTTGAACTTGCTGATAGAAGAATGGGTCCTAGTATGCTTGCGGTGGCTCAGCTTCTCGAGCTCAATATCGTCGCCTGTTGCCGCACTGGTCCCAACTCTATTAAGGCCGGTGGCTTCATCATCTTCGACTAGCAACCCAAAACGACGGGCCTGTTCGCGGCGGAATGCCTCATCACGCAGAACGGCTTCATCCTCAAAAGTGATTGGAAGGAAGCGAAGCAAAGGTCCGAACGATGCGTTGAGAACGTACTGATACAGTGCAGTGAGAATAAGTGCCACGACCATTATGATTGCTTGACGGAAACTGGCCGCTTTCCCATTCTCATCTGAATCCAGAAAGAAAAGTCCAATCATGCACAGCTCCATGACGTAGAGACCTGTGAACGTCTGATTAATAGCACGAGGGTACAAGACGCCACCGGTGTCTGTCTTGAAGCGAATTACATATAACATGTTGTAGCGGTGAGCAAACCACAGTAAGCTGAAGGTGATGATGGCGAAGATGGAGATGATAGGCGCAATGATCGAGTAAATGAGAGCGATGCAGGCGAAGTTGGTGTACACGGGGAAAAAAGAGCCCCAGTTGACACTTGGGAGCTTTGTGTTGCGCTGCCATTTCGCTCGGGCCGTGTTGTCGACAATTCTCGCCCAAAAGTACCAGATAAGTAGGGTACCGATCTGAAGCAATGTACCGGAGCTTGTTGACAAGGCTTGCAGAATCATGTATGCGAAAAAGTAGTTGGCAGCCTTGGGAATATTGGATGCCAAAATGTCAGTTGTTTTGCCCACATTTTTGCCTAGTTCCTCGATGATCTGGAAGACACCCGATGTAATCGAGACAACCAAGAAAACTTGGACAAAGAGGAAAGCAAAGTAATAGATCTGAACCATTTCAGACTTGATAGAGCCTGTCTTTGAGCCCTGAAGCTCGCACAGGAAGTCGAGGATCACGGGCACCAACGACAAAATGATGGCTAGCACCACAGCTGGCAAGACACCAGCGACTGCCTTAATCAAATTTTCGATTGTTTTGCTCGACGTCAGGAAGGAAAGCCACTCGAATTGCGAAATAAGAGAGTCGATATTGGCCAAAGATGCCGTCCAGGCCACAGGAAAAGCCCAAAGAATCACCATGCCCGCGACAATAGCAAATACTATAAATCGCCTCAGCCATTCGTTCCACCATGTCATGGCCATGTTGTCCCAGATGACGTCCTCTGGTGAGATTTCGACCATGCGGGGTGCCATGTGTTTAGGGACGTGGTGAGTGACGGATTGGCAGGCCATGTGGGCGGCAACTTGATGATTGAACTGGATGAATGCTGCATTCATGACAGGGAATCGCTCCTGGTGCTTTTGGTCCTCCTCAATCTCCATATTGAGCTGCGCGAGCTGTTCACGACACCAGTAGATGGTATCGACTTTGGGACTGATGAACGGCAGGCCAGGAAGCCAAGAAGGTGTCCAGTCGAATCTTGCGGCTCTGTGGTGAGGTCGCTCCTTAGGCTTCAGCCAGCGTTTCCACTCGGCGCCTTCTTCCGGGGTAGTTCTGTAATCGTAGGTAAATGCTGGCGGGTACTCGGCCGTGAACACATTACGGCCGGTCAGTGAGTCTTTGAACTTCTCCCAAAAAGATTTCTTATTCTCCTTGGTCCATGGATAGTCACTGTTCTCATAGCCTTGGGGAATTGGTGACGCGTAACTCCCAGTAGGAGGCTTCCAGAACTGGAACCACCAAGTCTTTTCCGTGACAATCATTTCATCCATGTTAGTAGCCTTACGAGTTGTGTTGCCAAAAGCCACGGGGTTGAAGCCTTCGTAGCGCTTAAGCTCAGAATCTTGCGAAACGTTTGAGGCTGTGTGAGCGTGCCGGGCTTGGCTATTCAATGGCCTCTCCGAAGCAAATGAATTCTTGGGCCTGTCATCATCATACCCGTGTCCAGGATAGTCAGAAGCGGTTGATGTTGGGGAGGGCGAATCCCTTCCCGGCTTGGGGGCATTGATGACTTGGAAACCGCCTGGCCTGCCTATTACTTTATTGTCCAACCCTTTCTGGAAAGCTTTTGCACCTCCTACGATACCCAAACCGGCGCCGGTGACGGCTCCTGTAACGGCAGAACGCCCCTTATCAACACCTTTTCCAATATCTTGTCTGATTTTGGAAAATGGGCTTGCGCGACCGCCGTTGGCGCTCTGGCCTAGAGTCTCTTCTGGATCCTCCTGCACATCGGTCAAATCACCATCCTGAGGGTTTCGTTCGGCCTCGCGGACCGCTTCCTGAATTCCTTGTGGAACTCTTGGTGTGTTAGCACTTAAGCCAACACCCTGTTCAGCACGTCGTTGGGCTTCCTCATTCTCGGCCTTTGCGCGGTCGGCATGTTGAGCCTTTGCAGCTCTCCCCTCTGCGGTGAATTTCTGGAAATGCCCACCGCCCTTTGCATGCTTGAGCTGTTTCCTTTTTGCCGCTCGTATCAAATCACTCTCGGCTGCCTCCAACTGTTTGTGAATCTCATCGCGCTTGTGAATCTTTTCGAGCAGTGGGGTAAAATCGCGAGTGAGCCACACATTTCTAATGCCGCCGGGGAACACATCGAATAACCCCCTCAGAGCTTCCTCAGTAAGCCACTTATCCGGAATGGAGCTAACTAAGACTGTGTTTGCTGAAGCCCGCAATCTGTGTTCTGCACTAGTCAAGTAGTCCTGCCGGATCTTGACGTAAACTCGAAGCTCGGCGAAAAAGACACCGCATACCCAGATGATGACTAGAAGGGCAAGCACCAGGTGAGCCCAGCGCCGATGGAGTTTATTGTTTGCCACATTGCCCCATGCCAATGTGTCAAGGCCCTTTGGAATTTCACTTGTGATATTTTTTGGAGCATCAGGATCGTCGGTAGACCTGCTGGAGAGCGCGGAGTTGTGGTCGTTGTCGTCTCTTATATCGACAAGCCCCTGACCCCGCCCGCCAATGTAGTTGATTGGAAGCAATATCGGAATGACAACAATGGCGATGGGAATGAAGATGATTAAAAGGGTCTGAAGGTATCGTAGAAAGAAGTAGGCGTCGAGTCCGCACTTGTTGATGATCTCTCGATCCCGAAATGCCATGAGTTTCCAGACCAGAGCCCAGTGACTCGCAGGTGGAGGATCAGTTCGTTCGCGCTCGGGGACTAGGTAAGTTTTTGGCTTGCTACGGACGAGAATATTAGCTGGGAGGTGTCTGGTTTGAAAAGAACTACACTTACAATATTCTGACAAGTTTGTTTCTCAAGACGAGAAAGAAGCCCATCTGCACACCAAATATAATCAACGAAGTCGCCAGCGCCGTCAGGAATGCGACTAAGCTAATCCCGCTCTGGGTCTGGGCAGACCCGGAGGCAGCGGCGTCGAAAGCATCATGAACGAAGACTGATGATGTCGAAGCTGGCGCAGATGACGACGATGTGGGAGATGTGACAGAAGACGTTATTGTCGACAATAGTGAAGTCGAGCCTGACAATATCGTCGACAACCCAGTGGGTGTCGGTGTCGGCGTCGGCGTCGCCGCTGGCGAGATCGTGGAGGTGCTCATTGTGAAATGTCACCGTTAAACGTTTGAGAATGTTTAAGGATGATTGATAGTTATCTAGGCGAGCGCAATCGCCAATAGTGTGGTGGCCATATGTGAGTCCCAACAAAAGTTCCAATGATCGGCGGGTTGGGGGCAATCGAAGGTAGGTATAGAATGAATGGATATATGATGAAGAAACAAAATACGAGTTCCAAGGTTTTTTGGTATATCTGGGAGTGGAAGGAGAAGGTGGGACGAGATGGAGGTTTTGTTGAAGGAGACCTTGTAAGGGTGGCCTCCTCGACCCGCCGTTTAATTAAGGTCTAGCACCAAGCTTTCTTGGGGACCAGGCAGGGAATGTAGGTACCTGGGTGTTCGTTTGTCTTGTCGGGCTAACAATAGGGAGCGGTCAAAGAAGGAAACAAAAGGACAAACCGTGTCTATAATTGCGACAACAAAGTGGACAAAAACACTATAGGTGAACAATAGCTGCGATGCTGGACTCTCAAAGAGGACCTTGGTGAGTGGGTGCTTGGCCCGGTTTGAAACCTGGGGGAGGGACACCCCGGGAAAGTCGCTTGCTCGTCTCAGACAAATTTCAATCAAGCTTGGGGCCCTGATTGGCTCGCAGCTTGCTGCTTAGTGACGTCGGCGGCTCCCCTTTGATGGCATCATAAAATTCCATTGGTCAGTGGCACCCATGACTTGCCCCGCCTGTTCCTGAATGCCCCGACTCTTGTCCGTTCTTCTCCTTCTTTGAGATCCAAACAATCATTCCTTTGGTTTTGGCTTTAAACGCGCGCTTTTTCCCAACGTCGTTGCATACCATTCATTCACGGTAGTTACGTAACTTCTATAATTATAATAACGTCTTTGATAAAATGATCGTCTTTCTTTGAGAAGCGATCCCGCGTGCCCGCCTTCCCGCTTTTTTGTTTCCTGGCTCCCACCTCAAAACATGTTTCACAAACAACCCTTTCCCGTGTGGCCGTCCGATCCGATTCACAAGACCCGGGTCTTTGTGGTCAAGGACACGTGTAAGCGGGAACAAAGCAAACAGCAAAATTCACATTGAATAAACAATAGATGTTTTAACACTGGTCCTTACTCGACCACAGAGGTTGCAGAGGTTTCATCAGCACATGCATTTCTGCTACACTGCGACACACAGAGACTGACACAAAGATACCGATTACCAGGTAGTGGTTCCCGCGGTCGATGAAGCACAAATTTCCGTCGGGATAACACAACGGTGCATGTACGGTTTCGTACACGATTTGTGTAACGAATAAAATGCGGGGGTTTTTGTATACCCGAACACCAAGCCAACGACAAACCTTTTTTTTGTGATTTCATTTATTTTATTTTTCGGCCCCAGCAAAATTGGAAATACTCCAGAACAAGTTTTGCTCTAGTAAATAAACAAATAAGCTGATCACAGATCACCTGATAGGGTCTGAAGGATTCAGGAAATAAAGACACGCCGGGCCTTGCGGGCCAGCCTGAGGTGGTGGTGCAGTGGTCAGGTAACCCGAAGACCATTACCGGTAAATCCATTTTCCCACAAGCTTCATCAAGGGATTCCACGACGGTTCCAGATTCTCCCGGAGACTGGGGAATTTCCCCGCACCCGCAACTCAAACACCCCACTCCAATCCCAACTTTTTACATTCTTTACGAGGATGGAATATCTGCCATGCCCACTGCCGTATATAAACTGTGGATTTAGTAACTGCTGCCGAGGCATGGATTACCCAGATTTGTTTTATATAGACGTGGCGAGGAATAAATAAAAGCTTCCTTTTCCTAACACACACTTGCTCTTGCCTCCTTGTAGAATACCCTGTTCTGTACCTTACTCACCATACTGGAGAAAACATGGCCGACTTTAGAGACTTGCGGATAGTTGTCATTGGCGCCGGTAAGAGCTCTCGTCTCATCATATGAATTGCCTCATTGACACAACCAACAGGCATGGGCGGCCTGGGAACCGCCTTGGCCTTTGCGAAGAAGGGGTTCAAACAAATCGATGTCTATGAGACGGCGTCAAATCTAGGATTTGTTGGTGCCGGCATCCAAATGCCTCCAAATGTGGTGCGTGTGTTGGATCGCCTTGGAGTTAGGGAGCCTATCCAAAAGGAGGCAACAGATGTCAAGGCCACCAGCATCAGGCGTAAGTATATTATATCCAGAAGGCCAATATCTTCCCAGATTTTAATTCTTGGAAATAGAGGGAAGCACAAATGAGGAGCTCGCCCACGTAGAAATGCCCGATATTGCCGAAAAGTACGGCTTCCCACATCTCCTAGGACACCGCTCCAACCTTGCCGGCAGCTTGTACGAGGGATGCAAAAGGGAGCCAGCGATCAAGTTTCACTTTTCGACTTCCCTCGTCAGGGTCGAGTCCTTCTCGCCCAAACCAATCATCACGCTCAAACCTCGTGACGGTCCGGAATATCAAGTTGAGACAGACATCCTCCTCGCCTCGGACGGCATCAAATCCGTCACTCGGACCCAGATGCTTTCTCTCTTGGGTACAAGTTCCCAGGAAGAAGACACCGGCCAAGCCGCATACCGCATCATGCTTCACCGTTCCCAGATCGCTCACGATCCAGAAATGGTGGCCCTCCTCGACAGCGACACGGTAGTCCGCTGGGTTGGTGAGCGTCGCCACATCATCGCCTACCCCGTCAGCAACCACGACATTTATAACCTGTCCTCGGCCCATCCAGACACCAACTTTGCTTCTGCAACGAGCGCAACTTACACCACCAAGGGGTCAAAAGCGCAAATGTTTGAGGTCTTCAAGGACTTTTGTCCTCTAGTTCATCGCATGCTCGATCTCGTCCCAGACGGAGAAGTTTGCGAGTGGAAGCTGCGTATCCATCGGCCGTTGCCGACCTGGGTGTACGGGTCTGCGGCACTGGTAGGAGATGCGTGCCATCCTACTCTGCCGCATCTGAGCCAGGGTGCCGCCATGGCTATTGAGGATGGATCGGTCCTCGCTGAGGTGGTTTCCAGGATTCCGGCGGATAAGTTGAACGATGCCGAGACGATAAGTAAGACGCTGAAGGTGTATGAGTTGTTGCGTAAGCCGCATTGCAGTGAGCTGGTGGATTTGGCTACGCATTCAGGGAGAGTGTTACACTTGGGAGAAGGAAAGGCGAAGGAGGAGAGGGATAGGGAGTTCCGCCAGAACGGCAAGACGGGGTCTGTGCCGGATAAGTGGGCAAGTCCTGAGGTGCAGAGGATGATTTACTCGAACGATTGTGTCAAGGTTGCTCAGGAGAGGTTTGATGAGTTGTTTGCCAGTCTATAAGTAGATATACCTAACCACTATGTTCACCAGTCAACCCAAAATAAATCCCAAAATATTCAAAATAAAATGAATGAACTTGGAAACTTTGTCAAAACAACCGACTGCCCAAAGACCACCAACATGCTCTTGTTTCCAAGCACTCTGCCTCCAGGCCAAAGAAAGGGGCCAAACGACAACCTACCCTCCTACAACTGACTCCTCCCAACATTCTTCTCCATAGCAACCCAAACCCCCTCCGCCTCCGCCATCACATTCCCATCCTTATCCTCAATACACCCCCTAACAAAGATTTTTCTCCCTTCCTTCCTAACCACCCTACCTCTAACCAAAACAGCCTGAGGCAACTTAATCGGCCTCTTATACATTGTAGTAAACCTAGCAGTATAAGCCCCATGCTCACTCTGAAAGTTCGCAGCAGTTCCCATCACTTCATCCATCAAAACCCCAAACAAGCCTCCGTGCATTGTCCCCGCATAACTGCACAAATCCTCTCCCAGATCCAAAAGCGCATTGAATAGCAAAAAAGGATTCTTGGGGTCTTCTCCGTCTGATGCTCCGCCGCCTTGGACAAGGTTCTTTGCTTTGGTGATTTGTTGATCTTTGTGTGACTTTATCACGCGGAAAAAAGTGATGCAGGCTCGGACGGTGGTTCCGCTGTTCATTACGCGTCTGACAAAGTTGGATTCACCAGAGGGAAGAGGACGTCTGTCGGATACGATGGTCTCGAATATTGCCGGATCGCTGAGGAGGGCGTTCGCCCAGGGCATGTTCTTGAAGTGCGCGACGGGGTCTTTGATGTACTGGTTGTGGTTTGTGTTGGAGGCAGAGTGAGGTTTAATGGCTGGGCCTTGTCGTTGTTGGTTTTGGGAAGACATTTTGGGTGAGGCTTTGGTCGGTTCTGGTCTCGGTGGCTGATTCGAGGAGTGTGTGTGATTGTGAGGACCAAAAGTGACGGAAGAGCTGATAAGTTTTTGATCTCGTCCATGATATATAATCCTGTGAGCTCCGGGAGATTGACACTCCTGAGTCAAGTAGTGGAAGCCGGTAACTGAAGTCAATACGACGTCGTCGTTCAAGAGGAGAACCGTCGAAGTTAGAACCGTCGACGCCGAGAGTAAAATGATAGACTGGTTGACTCGCTCTACCCTTGGACCTGTCATGAAGCTGAGTGTCGTCATTGAACTACCGCCACCGTTCTTAGCCGGCCATCCTCCTTCTGCCGCTGGACGCTTCGTAGTGTCAGGAATGTGTGACGGATAGCCATCAAAATTAAAGACATTCGAAAACAAGGATAACACTTGGTTGAGCAGTAATCACTCGTGTTGACTATGTACTTTGAGTACATTAAAGTCTTTCCATTTCTTCACCGATTCCTAGGGTGTTACTATATACCGTAAAGATAAAAAATACTCTATTTTCCCCAAGATACCATCCGCTGCCGTTTTTAGTTTTTTATATGTATGTATGCATAAAAGGTACAAGTTACTATCGGCACTAGGTCCTGCCTGGGCAAGCCTGTGACAATTGCAAACGGGCCAACCGAAAGCCCGCGCAATCCTCCAATTCTTTGTTCCATGCATCATTCTTCCCCGGATTTTCCAACTTTCCCATGACGACAGCTCCATACTCATCATGCATTCTTTGGCAAGATGAAAACAAAACAACCATCCTAATTGACCTTCCTAGGTCAATTGAAGAAGCCCAAATTCCTTCAAATTATGCGAGAGGTCATCTGACACCCACTAAAGATACCAAAAAATCGGCTAAAGATGCGGGCCCCGATAAACCCTTCGGCCGGAGGCTGATTTCGGCAGTACCACCAGATGTACCGTTCCCGACCCCGGAACCGAAACCCGGCCGTGAACCACAACCGGCGGCGGTCAAAACGTCACAGTCAGCACAGCTGGCGGAGCTCATGACACTCGCCGCCGTTGAGTCAGCTCTGGAGAAAGTTAATGACTCATATAATGGTCCATGGTGTTTGCCTCGTGTAACATCAAACCCGATAGCACGTGCTAAAAAGCCAGCCACCGCGCCGGAGGAGGATCATCGGCGATTAGACTCCACAGCCGGGGCCCCAGTCGCCGTGTCTGCTTCCGGGCCGGACGTCACGGCCTCCGAATCACCCTCACCCTTCATCCCACCAAATTCACATCCTCTCCAAGGTTCCATTTCCTCCCTCCGCTCCCAATTCCTGTCTCCATCAACCCCCAAATTCAACCTCATAATCCTAGATCCACCATGGCCTAACCGCTCTGCAAAACGTAAACGCCGCGGGGAGGATTCTTACAGTCCCGTGCCCACCCTCGACTCTATCCACTCCCTCCTCTCCCTAATCCCCGTTGCTTCCTCCCTAGCTCCAGACGGCATAGTAGCAGTCTGGATCACCAACACGCCCAAGTTCTACAGTCTACTCACCTGCACTCTCTTCAAAGAATGGGATGTAGATCTTATAGGCGAGTGGGTGTGGCTCAAGGTCACGACGAAAGGTGAGCCAATAGTGAGTTTTGAATCGGAATGGAGGCGACCTTGGGAGAGGCTGGTGTTGGGCAGAAAGAGAGGTGGGGTGAAGAAGGGTGCGGTCGGGACCAAAGTGATCGTTGGTGTTCCGGATTTACACTCTAGAAAGCCCAATTTGAGGAGGGTATTTGAAGAGGAGGAGGGGTTGCTTGATAAGGATGGAGGGTATGAAGGGCTTGAGGTTTTTGCGAGGAATATGACTGCTTGCTGGTGGGGTTGGGGGGATGAATGTTTAAAGTTTCAGGGGAGAGAGTGGTGGTTGGAGGGGAAAGATGCCCAGGGAAATAAAAGTGAGGAGGACGAGGAGAAGCAAGAGGGAGGGGGTAGATACACGACTTAGCTGCTCACTGTCTAGACCTCTCCTTATTCTTGTCGTCATAATTGTACATTTTTATACAACATCCTCCTTCTAACCATATAATACATTTGCCTTTTATTTTTCTCTACAACCCGACCCATCCACATTCATCATTCTTTTGACTTGCTCTCTCCTTCTGGCTTAGCCGTATCTGGCCTCTCAGTTATACCCTCATCCCCCTCAACCTCCTTCCACTTTTCCGCCTCCTTCTGGGCCGCGATAAACTTGTTGATTGCCTCCTGCTGCTGCTCACGTCCATTCGACCACTCGACTCCACGTTTCAAGAAATCCTGCGCTTGTTGTCTCAAATCCTTTCTGTCCTTGGATTGGGCAGTCATCGTCCGCAGAGGAATATCAGAGGGGTCCATCTGTCTCTTGATATGTTTATCTCGCTGATCTTGAATGCTCTTGAAAGTCTCATAATCGTAGCCCTCGCGCTGCGATTCGGGCAGCACCTCGGGCCACACAAACGGCTTGACCAGCTCGGCAATCATCATCTTCTTGGACTGCGGTCTGTACCACTTGCCGTGCGTGCCATATTTTTGCTGAGGCGGGGACTGGTTGATAAAGGAGCGAACCGAAAGGACCTCGACGTTGTAAGCGTGGAAGAGGTAGTCGCGAAGGTCGAGCTTGTTGAACTTGAGGGGAACGGCAAAGGACGCGAGGTTCGGTGGCTGCTTGGGGAGTGGACGGATGAAGGCAATCACATGATTGGGACTGGAAAAGAAGTAATAAAAAAAGATTGCATTAGGACCTTTCGTATTATCATAACTTTAGGGAGGAGTAACATGAATCAAATGGTAGCTACTGACAGAAACACCTGCTTCTTTCCAAACTTCTTATGCATTCGAGTCGGCACCGCCCTTGCTGCTGCTGCTGGTGTTGACGCCATTGTGCTCTGTGACGGTTTATGCTCGCAAGAAACACCTGCGAAAACCTGGCGTCGGGTCTGGAATTGGCGACTGGCAAAGCTGCTTCAACTCGGCGGCTCGATAGGTACCTATCGCGATGGTGGCTGATCCGTGTGCTTCCCAGATTTTCCGCAACTGGTAATCGCTGCTGACGGACCGTCGGCAGGTGTCAACTAGAATTTCAACTTGGAAGTCCACAAACTTGACATTTTTGGCGGGGTCGTGCCAAGATGTGAGCTTGCAGGGGGTTGCACACAGTCGAACATGGATTATGAATGAACCCTTGTGAGATATCCACATTCACGATCACTTCAAACCTGACGTCGACAGTCTAGGAATTGTGGTTTTTCCAAACACAACGCAAATCAATTGAGAGCCTTCTTTTTAGCTATTTGTTTTTGTCATAAAATCATCATACTCTGTTAATCCTTCCCTTATGAACGCCATATTCCTTTCTTCCCAGATAATACCCTTTCGCTAATATCGACAATTATGTTATTACACATCAAGGCCGTCGACAACGACGCCCTTGGTCCAGGTCAACTGCATGAGCTGGGCCACCTCATTGGCGGACTCTTCGGTAACGAGGACGCTGACCAGATACAGAGTTGCATCTAGGCCAGCGGCCACTCCCCCAGACGTGATGACACGGAGACCACCTAGGCGCATCGAGGCGCGACGGGCGATAGACTCTCTACGTGTAGCGCCCTTGAAGGAGATGGAACCCTTTCTATAAATATTTGTCAGCGGAATGGTCTCATCATGTGCAGCAATTAGCTGATATCTACTTACCGGGCATTGGATGGGCGCCGGCCAGCATCTGACTTGCGGCGGATGTATGGATTCTCATCCTCGTCTCCGAGATCGAAGCGGAGGTTGTTCACCACATAGCGGGCGTCGTCAATGACGTCGGTGCGCTCGCCGAGGTCGCGAGTGGCAGCTTTGCTGCACACGATCTCGAGCTTAGTGATATAGTCAGGGTGGGTGGTGGCCGACAGGCCGGCGAGGATGCCTTGCTCGGCGAGGAAGAGCGATCCGGTGCAAATGGAAAGGAGAGTGCGCTCGCGGGTAGGATCCTCTTTCTGGATTTCAGAGTACTTGGAGATGAGGCCAAGGGGTTCGGTCTTCTTCTCGAGAACTTCGTTGCTGTTACCGCCGACGACAACAAGGACGTCAAAGTCGTCGAGACGGTCATAGGCCTCCTTCCAGTTCAGCTGGGACTTGATGATAACTCCCTGCTCGGAGAGGACCTGGGGCTCGCCAGAGGCAATGGTAACCTCGAAAGCCTTGGAAGCTGTTGGAAGCAGGAAAGGTTAGAGCTGCCTGTATTGAAGTCTTGTTCGGGGAGGACTCTTGGAGCGGGGTGCGGGGTTGTCAAAGGCCGGCTGAACACCTGGCCCAAATCGACACCCAATGCCAAACAGAATTGCGAA
This sequence comes from Podospora fimiseda, assembly GCA_033297215.1. NCBI lineage: Eukaryota > Fungi > Ascomycota > Sordariomycetes > Sordariales > Podosporaceae > Podospora > Podospora fimiseda. Next base: position 22,122 of record MU865326.1, on the reverse strand, counting down.
AACAACTTACTAGGATCATCCTTATCGTGCAAGGCAGTGGTAAGAACCTCAAGGGGACCAGCAAAGTCCAGGAGGTTGAAGTTGGGATGCAGGGCAAAGAGCACATCAATGGGCTCGTCTGCCACTGCGGAGCTCTTGTTGGCCATCTTTGGCAACCTTGTATGTATTAAATTTGGGGAGAAGAGGGAGGGGTTTAAGAGAAGTTCTGTTGCCAATTGATAATCAATGGGCAAGATTGATGTCAGGGGAGATAAAGACAGAGGTATATCACACGGAGAGAGGTGTGATGGTGAAACTTGTTGGAAGAGAGATGATCAGATTCTGAGGAAGAATTGGAGAATAGGTAGGTTTCCAACAATAAGGGAACGAGGGGATGCAACGGGTTTTGTGTGTTCCCTCCTCTCTCGATCGGGCGAGTGCCGCGTCAGGTCAGTCACGAGAGATCTCTCAAAGACAGGTCCTCGAACCCCGCCAGAGAGGGGCAAGCTCCCTTCTCTCACACCATTCACCACAAGGCATCAGACGATCCACGATCCACATTGGTGTTCCCGTCCTTCTGCCCCATTCTGCCCCACATACAGCTGTTGAAATGCGGGGTCAAGGGGCATCCAAGCCCAAACCAAGCACGGTCCATGCAAGTCAAACTGGAAGCCGGGCTTGAGCTTGGTCACGAGGTGGGGTCTATTGACTTTAGCGCGACCGGGACTTTCCACGCTCGCTGACTGGTAAATTAGTGGAGCTCCAAAACCACGATTGGGATTTGGGAGTTGAATTGGCCTTTTTCCAGGTGGTGGCATTTCGAAACAGAGGTCTCATCCGATTCGTGGACCGTCGAATCGAATCAACGCCGTTTTTCTAAGACATTTTTTTTCTTGTTCGTCCAGCCCAAGCTTGGCAGAGCACTTGAAAGATTTTCACAGAAACAAAATTGCGAGAAACAAAAACTACGACCTTTATTAAATTTGAATTAAAACCCCTCTCGACCCTGCATCAACTGGAAACCAAGAAATCTGGGACTGTGTGCTTTGATCCAAAAGAGGCAAATTCACTGTGTCATACGAAATACCTGGCTCCAGTCTCCGCTCGTCTGCATCGAGTAAACAGCTACCCCCGGAACGTCACCTGAGCTTTCCCCTGCCGGCGGGTCCAAAAGAGACTCCAGCCTCCCCAAGCCGACCACGCCTCTTCCGATGTACCATAAACTACGTCGATCAGGATGACTTCATCCGGGTGAGCCAGAACACCAATCCAGCTAATCCGGCCATCTCGTTAATTTATCTGATGCAGATCTTCCAAGGATCTCCTCAAGGCCATCAGCGGCTACATCCAGTCGCCTACACTCCCACTACCTGCTGAGCTCAGCGCCATCATCTCGAGTTATATTGATAAACATGAAAAGGCCGACGAAAGTGCTTGCGAGAAGTTGAATGACGAACTAATCTCTATTTGGGAGAAAACTGGCCAGAATCATCCCGAGCGATATGCGCCTTTCCTCGCCATATTGCGAGAACTACGCCCAGTGCTTCGATCACCAGCGCGCGTCTTCGGCTGGTGGGATAGGCTTCTTGATCCGCTCCTCGAACATGTAGCTCGTGAAAAGGGACTGGCTCGAGAGGTCCTGGAACATACTCTTGATGTGCTTATCGTTGAGGACTCATCCAGACCTTCAACGGAATGGAGCGAGGCAGGGCTTGCGCCGTTGGTCAGGAGGATGGTGGGAAGGTGGATGGAGGTTTGCGAGACGCCTGATGCAGCCCTGCCTTTGAACGACCTCAAGGAGAGGATGATCAAGCAGGCTCTAATGGCCTTCGGCAAAAGAGATCCAAAAGCGTTTATGATGGTCTTGGACAGTTTTGTGGTGAAGAAGGAACATCGAACCAGCGCACTGTGTCTCCTCGGCGATTTCATCTCGAGTCAGCCGCCTCACCTTCATCTGATCTTGCAGACGCCACTCTTCGGAAACATCTTGCAGTCGCTCCAGAAAGACGAGTCTACGACGACTATTACAATGGCTCTGTCGAGCTTGATGATGATCATGCCACACATTCCCAGCTCTCTCGTCCAGTTTCTACCAACGCTCTTCAACATCTATGCCAGACTCCTGTTTTGGGACCGAGATTCATATTTCAGCCAGGCGCATACTGAGCCGGGCGTCGAACAAATCTCAGGCGAAGGCTATTGGGACAAGGTTTTGCTAGACCCTGACAATGACGGAGCGACCATTCCTTACCTCGCCAACTACTTTACGATGCTCTACGGGTTGTATCCCATCAATTTTCTTGATTACATTCGGAAGCCCCATCGCTATCTTCGTCATGCCAATTATGCAGATGATATCGACGTAGAGGCGACCGAGATTCGTGACAGGTCAGACCGTTTCAGGAAGCAACATCTGCTGCACCCCAACTTTTACAACCTCACTATTGAATCAGAAAAAACTGATCTCGGCCGCTGGATCAAGAGTGAGGCTGCTGAAGTGCTAGCTGACTGTATGGCTCTGCACGTCGAGCCCAGGGATTCGCCCATGGACTTTCCAGCTCCAGCATCGATCCCAAGGGAAGATTGTTCAGTGTTTGGCGAGAGCTGTGATGATGAGAGTGGAGATCTTCCACTTCTAGGCGGCCGAAGAAACGAGTTGCATCAGAGGCCAACTAGCACCGAATCGCTAACTTTCGGCCCTCTCAATAGCAGGTTAGAGATTGGCGATTTACAATCCGGCCGTGCTTCACCGTCTGGATATGATACTTCAGAGCCCAAGAGCCGCGGCGGCGATGATAGTCCAACCCTGCCACCACAGCTTGCCCCATCTGCCTCTCATAGTCGCCTCCAGGACCTGATACACTCTAATAAGGCGATCAGATCGGGACTGCACTCGACAGTCACCAATGATAGCGTCCCCTCGCTTTTGCTGAGTCCTCAGGAGCATGGGGCTGATAAGAGTCAGGGGCTGGTTCCCTTTGCCCAGTCTTCACTTCAGCAAGGGGGCAGCGGCGTAGATGTGGGTGACTCGGCGTCTCTGCTTTACCACCAACGCCTCCTTTTGCTCAACGACCTCCAGTATGAAAGGTTTATCAAGCAGCAGCACATGAATCATATGGGAGAACTACGTAGGAAGCAGGTCAGGGTGGCAGCAACCGAGGCCGAGACCCAGAATTTGGTCATGGCAAATCGCAGTTTGAAACAGCGAATGGACGATGCTAAAAGAAGTGAAGCTCAAATTAAGAAGGAGTTTGACCATCGTCGTAACATGGCCAAGAAATGGGAGAGCGACCTGACCACCAAGCTTCAGAATCTCCGTGAGGAGAAGAAGAAGTGGGGCCTGGAGCGTAACGAGCTTAAGCAACAGCTTGAGAAAGCTCACGCCGAGTGCGAAAGGCTGAAGCGAATCGTGGATGAGACCGAGAAGAAGATGGTCGAGTCAGAACAAAACTTGGTTGCAGTAGATATTAGCACTGCTACCATTGAGAAACTCAAGGCCGAGATTGCTCGGCTCTCGGCGTCTGAGCATGCCTTCCAAGGCAAACAGCTTGAAATGGAGACTGCTGTGCAGGAGGCTGCCTCCATGGAAGCGAAGGCCCAGCAAGCATTTGCAGAGGTTGAAGCAATGGAAAGCCAGTTCCAGCAAGAGAGAAAGCGGTATGAGGCCGACATTGAGGCTCTGAAGACCCAGGTTGGCGAGGCAAAGAGGTCCAAGGAGCGGCAGCCATCTGGTGTTGTCACGGCGGCCTATGAAAGTGCTCTGGCTGAACTTAGAACGAAGGTTGCAGATCTTCAAAAGCAGCTCTCGGCTGCGCTGAAGAAGCAAGCGGATCTTGAGGCGGAGTTGTTGAATGTGCAAGCGGAATTGAATGAACTGAAAGGAAAGATCAATCAGACTCCATTGCTTAGGGACTCAAGCTTTGAGTCGTCGCTGAGCGGGAGTCCTATAACGATCCGGAGCCGATCTCAGCGAGGGCTGTCGGACCCAGATGGGTTTGATGGACTGTCTCACAATTCAACCCAGTCGTTGGAGCCGGCATCCAGCTCGCTTGGGTCAGTAATTCATCGACCAGCCACTCCATCAGGGGCGGCGCTTGGTGATGCATCTGGCGCGGCGGGCAAATTGAGCCCACAGGCTGAGAGATATTTTGGGCGAGGTCAGTTAAGGTTCCTGAACATTCTTTGATGTGGAATTTGCACGCTGACGATTCGGTTCGAGTAGGAGGCGTTCAAAATGCTATCAAAAAAGACAAGAAGGAAGAGAAAGCTGAAAAGAAGGATAAAAAAGATAAAAAACCGGGGTCGGGGATAAGAGGGATCAGAGGATTTGTTTAAGGTGATTCCTATTTATGGAAGGTAATGAATGGAGGGGCTTAGAGCCATTAGCTTCGCGGCATATATTGATAGCGTACACGAGGACCAGCCATGAATTAAATGATCAAGTAGAAATATATCTAGATAGTTTTGCTTCTAAAGATTTTCCTAATTCCTCACGATATTGCTTTCCATCTTGAAACAACCCTCCGTGACTTGTTATATCGTAAATAGAAATGAAAATCCAAAAACCCCCAGCCTATCCAAAGCCATTTCCCGTAGTGACACACATTCATTGAACGCTGACACCCTTTCCTTCCCATTCCTTGGGCGCAACGAGCTTCATCACAGGTCCCAGAATGCCCACCCCAATGACACAAACCAGGGTAGCAAACAACTGCCAAACCATGTAGGTCCAGGCACCGAAACCCAGAGTCAAGAACTTGAGGAATTCATTGACTTGGTACAGGTCTTCGTACGACTTGATGTAGTACTTTGTCGCTGTTGAATTTCCGGACCCACTGGCATGTCCATTGCCTTGTTTAGGCCTTGACCCTCCACTCTTCTTGTTGCTCTTGCTCTTCTTGTCCGTCTTTCCATCTTGCGCCGAGTTATTGTTATTGTTGGTGTTGGTAGTTGCCTCCGGGCCATTTTCGACCACTTCAGCAAAGCTAGGCTTTTCACCCTCTGCAATCAAGTGTCTAGTTTCCTCTGCTGCATCATACATTGTTTCGTTTCCTTCCTCTTCATCACGAGAGGAGATCCCATTCGGGAGTTGACCAGCAGCAGCACCGGAAGAAGGCTCCAGCTGAAGAACAGTGACGAGGTTGACGGGAGGGGTTTTATGGTAGGGAATGAACCAGATGCTGAAGATTTGGGAAGTCTTGATGTATATAGTGTTTGTTTTGGAGTCAAAGACTGTTGAGTGGATCTTGAGCTGGGTGTTGGGGGAGAGGATGCGGTACCATTTCAGGATTTGGAGGAGGATGGTTCGGGAGGCAAAGGGGATTGAACCGCCGTTGGGGGAGGTGGAGGAGAAGGAAGGGACTCGGCAGAAGGGGTGGGTGAATGAGCAGTCTTGGGTGAAGTATTTTTGGAGGGCGAGGGATTGTTCTTGGGGGGAACCGGAGAGGAGGGTTGTTATGAGGGATGAAATTTCTTTGGCTGGTGGGTTTTGTTATGGTTAGTTATAGACATAGAATGGGTGGTGTTTGGTAGGTAAGACAAATTAATTACCTGGATTCTCCATTTTGAGTGATGATAATGGTGTGGGATGATGGTGTGGTGGTTTGGTGTTGGCTTAAAGAGTGATATTGTTAATTGAAAAAGGGAAAGGGAACCCTTTTAAGTCTCTCTCATATGTTAATCGACGAAGCTTTGCTTCAAAAGCATGTGCTTCCAGTGACCTCGAAGCTTTCATGGTGGTGATGTCATCGCTGCTGTGGATCTGCAGAAGCTCCAAGCATGGTGTGGATAATTGCGGGTACCATCAAACGGTTTCTTAGGCAAAGGGAGCCTGTTTGACTTTCTTGCATGTCCGAAAGCGGTTTTATTGTCAGATTGTTTTTTGTTTTCTGTTCCCATTGGGGCGAGTAGAGGATGTCATTATGAGATAAAATGGGTGCTTAAAACCATTGCCAAAATAACGATTCAATCCAAGGAAAAAAAAAGAAACAAAGACGTCAACTTCCTTCATCCCCTCCGACTACTACTCCGTCTAACCTCAATCACATCCGCATCCCCACCAGCAAACCTATCCGGGTCAACCTCTCTGTAATATCCACTTGACCTCCTTTCAACACTTCTAATCCTGCTCCTCCTCCTCTCTCTTTCCCTAGGCGACGGACTGTTTTCCTCAATCACGACAACCTCATCATCTCGTCCACTGCTGCCCACGCTGCTGCCTACAACCCTCATCATGGGCGGTGGCCCTCCTCGGCTAACTGATCGTCTCCTTTCCTCCCGAATTATTCTTTCCCTTCTTCCGTCAACCTCCTCCATCACCACCTCGGGCCCATGAGTGCTAGTCGTCCGAGTGATTTCTACCCTCGCCTCCCTATCTCCTCTGGAGTGTCTATGAGAATGTCTTCGCGGGGGCAAGGCACTTGTAGCCTCGGATCGTGACCGATATGACTTGCGTGTGACTACAGACGCACTTCCTTCGGTAAAAGAATCATTGTTGCCTATGTTGATGCAAAAGTAAATCATGTAGAGCACAAGGCAGAATCCAGCGACCGCGCCGAGGGTTATGCCCGCTACTGCACCTGGATCTGGTGAGCTGGTAAGTGCGCCGTAGAAGGATGGGATGGTAGAGGTTTGAACCGGTGCTTGTCGCTCGAGGAGGACTGGTGTTGGGATTGTTTGGGCTGGGGTGGGAATTGGGAGAGGTGATCGACGATGGAGAACGTTGTCTCTGTCGATTCCTGGGGCATCGAAGCCCCCTGCTTGTCTGGGTATTGATGGCATGGCGCCAGAAGTGAGGTAACGAGGATAATTCCAGCTGCTGATCGGAATGCGGGCTGTTTTAACTCGGGCGCAAAGCCGGCCGGGACCCAGGCCCGTGATGTCTCGCTGCTGCCAAAAATGTCTCTCGGTTCAGGAATAATTGCGATATCTTCAACACTCGCTCGGGGTTGAAGATTTGCCGCCAGGGAGGATGAAGGCAGCAACGTAACAGCAGATTGTAACACTTGTAGCACGCGACGTGCTCAGTTACTCAAACAGCGCAGAACCTTGGAATTGTACGCGCTAAGGAACAACAGATCCAAGATGAGAGACTTTTCGTTGCGATGAGTTCGCTGAATTGTATGTACACGTGAAATAAGAGAACAGAACAAAAAAAAAAGATGTCCCAATTGACGCGTGTTGTACGAAGTATTCTTCCTGGTTAAAATTGTTGGTTTCACAGCAACTCCCACAATGCTCCCACACCACACATACAGCTGCCAGCCAGCAATCGCAAAGTCCGAGGCAGCATTGATTGCGGCACGGCGGCGGCGCTTCAGCGGCGGGGTGGTCCCTGGTTAAAAAAACGTGTGCTTCGAAATTTGGAGGTTGGGAAGACCAAGATCCACCTTTGGGTCACACTGTGTAAACACAGTCAAAACTCCCCGGGTTTACTGTTTACGGAGAACATTTTATCGGCTTATTTAAATTACAACCCCTGGGGCCAGTGAATGGAACGCGCTTGGCATTGGTCCAAGACGCGACTTTCATCCCTTCATCTCATTTATCTTGCATGAAAATCATTGTTCGACATTTTTTCATGTTTTCCATGCCACACCGAAACTCATTCATACCTGCTTTCAAGTATGGTCGGCCGCACCAATAGCACTGCTACGGGCAGAAAACGGGGACGTCCTCAGACCGAAGAGGAGCCGTCAACGACAGCCAAAAAGCCCAAAATCAAGGGATCACAGAGTCTCTCGAATATTTCATCAGCCCCAACGACAAACGGATCATCTGGTGCGGGACGAGGAAGAGGACGTCGCGCTGCATCCGGGAAAACTCCAACAGAAAAGCAGGAAGTTCCTGATTCAGAGGAGGAGCGGAACAGCCAGACCGCCAAACCATCAAAAAAGGCCCCAGTGACGACCAAACAGTCCAAAGTTCTAGCCTCAGCAGGAAATCGCAAGAATAATGTTTACGACTTTCCAGACGAAGATGAATTGAGTACTTCCGAAGTCACCCAGCAACTCAAGCATGTCGTTTACAAGCAGGAGAAGGCAGCGAAAGTTATTTCCGCCACCAGCACGAAAGAAAACGATGCCCCAGTGGTGGTGAAAAACAAGGGCGGGCGACCTCGGAAGCACCCTTTACCCACCGCAGAAGTGCACGAGACAGCTCCCGTGGTTACGAAATCAACCCTGAGTGAGAAGCCGACAAAAGCACCAGCAGGTCGACCTTCAAGATCACGAAAATCAGAAGAAAATGATAACCTGAATGGTGCGACTGCTCCAAAAACTCGTGGTCCAGGTAGAAAACCCGCCACAGCTAACCTCCGGGGCGGTGAGGCTCCCGCTCTGCCAAAAGGCATCCTAACCCCGAGAAAGGGACAAGAAGTCGGTCGAGGGAGGAAAAAGAATGTTGTCTTTGATGAAAAAGCCAAGGACAGCACTTCTGAGGATGATGCAGAGGCATTAGCAGCGGCACGTCCATCCAAATCTTCTCATAGGAAGCTCAAACAGCCCGAGCCGGAAGTGGAGCTTGAAGAAGAGGATGCGGACGAATCTAGCGAAGAGGAGGATGATGAAGTCTGCATCATCTGCTCGAAGCCGGACTCGGAAAAGGGTAACGAGATTGTATTTTGCGACAACTGCGATGTAGCGGTACATCAGGAGTGTTATGGGATCCCGGAGGTACCCGAGGGTGATTGGACCTGTCGGAATTGTTTGCAAGAGGAGACTGTAGCGGCACCGGCAACAAAAGCAGTCCAGCAGGAAGTGATTGTTTCCGCATCTACAAAAAAGGATCACCAGCAACCCCCAATTCCCAATTTTGAGCAACATTTGAGGACGATGCAGAGGGTTCTTCTTGACCGATGCTCTGGAAGAAGACGGATCAAATTGAGGGGGCAGGATGAGGCGTATGAGAAGGCCTACCAGCTGGTACAACAGACTATCGTTGCCGGTGAGGGCAATTCTATGATGGTCATTGGGGCTAGAGGGTGCGGCAAGACAACGCTGATTGAGTCCATTTTGGAGGATGTGTCCAAGGAACATAAGGAAGAGTTTCACGTGGTCAGACTCAATGGATTCGTGCATACGGATGATAAGTTGGCATTGAGAGAGATCTGGAGGCAGCTGGGTAAGGAGATGGAGGTGGAAGATGAGTTGGTAAACAAGGTGAGTTTTTTTTTTTTTTTTTTTTTTTTTTTTTTCATAAATCTTGTGCGTAAATGCTGAATGACAGCGGCAGACAACCAATCATGCAGACACCATGGCCTCTCTGCTGGCACTCTTATCACATCCTTCAGAAATTGCAGAGGCCAACGAGGGCGTGACATCCAAGTCTATTGTTTTTGTTATAGACGAGTTTGATTTGTTCGCGACACATGCGAGACAGACTTTGTTGTATAATCTTTTCGATATTGCACAGGCAAGGAAGGCACCAATTGCGGTGTTGGGGTTGACTACGAGAATTGATGTGGTCGAAAGTTTGGAGAAGAGAGTCAAGAGTCGGTTCAGCCACAGATATGTCTATTTGTCTCTTCCAAAGAGTCTGCCTGCATATTGGGATGTTTGCAGGCAGGGGCTTACTGTTGACGAGGAGGACATGGACGCAGAGGGCATTGATACCACTTTGGAAGGACACGCGATGTATTGGAAGTGGTGGAATGGACAGATCGAGGTAGGTTTGGTCTATTGATGGCTGTGAACTTGGATTTGTGGTTTGCTGACAACATCACAGCTTCTGTACAAAAGCAGCAGCTTCCAAGACCATTTGGAATCTCACTACTGCAGCACAAAATCCGTGTCGGCATTTTTAACAACATGCATCCTTCCGCTTGCATGCCTGTCTCCTGCCTCGCCGAAACTATCAATGCCTACACCTTGTGCAGGACCAATCATGTCTCTCGAGGCACCAGACTCCAAGCTGCACATGCTGGAGTCTTTGTCGGATCTGGATCTGTCACTACTAATCGCCGCGGCGCGTCTGGACATCGTGGCACACACTGACACGGTCAACTTTGCAATGGCCTACGACGAGTACACTTCGCTCATGAGCAAGCAGCGAGTTCAGTCGGCCAGCTCGGGGCTTCTAGTTATGGGCGGCGGCACGCGTGTATGGGGTCGCGGCGTCGCGGGTATGGCGTGGGAGCGGCTGATTGGATTGGGCCTATTGGTTCCTGCGGCGGCGGGAGGGAGGGGAACAGCCGGGTTGGGTAGCTTGGATTCCAAGATGTATAAGCTGGATGTTGCGCTCGAGGAGATTCCTATGGCGGTCAAGTTGAATGCTGTTTTGGCGAAATGGTGTAGTCAGATTTGAGGGGGCATTCTTTTTAAAACCCATTTGGATGCTTGGTTCGGTACGTGTGTGGCGCCAGGGAGGCGTGGTCCTGAGGACGATGGGACGATGCATGATCTGACGGCGCAAGAACCAGGGGAGGGCGGAATGAGATTTGTTTTGAACAAAATTAAGCTTTCGAGGGTTTAGCGCCCATTGGTTGTTTGTTTTCTTTTTCCGTTTCAAGTGCGGGAGGCGTGGGAGGCGTTTCATTACCGAGAACCTTAGCTGATGGAACTATTTTGAGTTACACTGCCCCGGGCCATTTTTTTTCTTACCTTATCCGCAGTCGCAACGCATTTTCTCTCCCACGTGTTTGGGTGTCTTTGAGATGCTCCTTACGGAAGACTGAGCCGAGTCTGGCTGACGCCACACCCGAGCGAACGAACCAACGGCCGCTTGATATTTTCATCTTTGTCATTTTTTTTCATTGGGGAGGGGGGAATAAGCACAGCCATGTATGTACAGTGTACTGCCACACAGTTGACAGGTTCTTTTGTTGGGGAGAAATGGGTGTGCCCGTTCTATATATCTTTTACGTTCCCTTTCTTTGGGCAGGGAAAAATAATACCTAAAAGAGATTTTCTTTTTTTTTCTTTTGCATCTCTTCCACTCTACTTGTGTTTGCCAAGATGTCGAAACGAAGCCAATTCACAACCATCACCCCTTTACCCTCGGGTATCTCTCGCGAGGTCGTTTTGGATTTTCTTCACGACCACGAGGAAATGATTGATTTGAACCCTTTGGTTAAAGAACGTCATCCTATTCCAGTACCCCCTCACGCGCCGTTGGACGAACAAGACTGCAGATGGTATTCGTTAACCGACAAAATCACATATTTGCCCGGTGGACTCGCAGAGGGAGATATCACTTATACTTGTGCATTTCATGATTTGGATGATGGGCTGCAAACGCATTGTTATGCGCCAGCTGGTTTGAGTATGTTTTACTTCCGTCTCTCAACAACGTTCTTTGTTTTCTAACTTTGGCTCTTTTCAGCAATCCGGGATAAATGGACTGTAGGCGGTTGTCTACCGGGGGAAACCTCTAGACCAACAGAATTAGGCCTCAACGTTCCTCCCACCGGTCTTTACCTCCGTGAAGACGTAAATATGAAATGCAACGTTTTCATGACTAGCTTCGTCAAAAAGACTCTCAAAAAGTCTCACGCAGCGTTGGTTGACCGGTTGAAGATCAAAGCAGAGATTGCAAGTACGAACAAGACCAACAGCAGCAACAACAGCAGGACACCGACACCGCCTTTTAAGAAAAACCACAACAGCCGTCCAGTTTCACCAGCTACTAGTCAGGTCTCATCGGTTGTTTCCACTCCATCATGCTATAGTGCTCAAAGTAGTCCGATGTGGTCGCCCACTGCGAATAGCGTCAGCGGTGGCAGTAGCATAATCACCAGTCCACCATTATCTATTAGGAGTCCACCGCAACCTAAACACGGGCATTCAAACAGCGACCCGATAATTCCTTCCTTCCAGCCATATCAGCGACAAGCGGCTGAATCACATTATATGGCTTTTGGTCAACAACAACGAGCTGCATTTCCCAATAATAACAATACGCCGTATCCCAATAGAACAGATTCGATACCCTATCATCAACAACAGAATCAAAATCAGAATCGACATTCAGAAAACCCATATTATACTAAGCAACAACAGCAACAGCAACAGCAACAGCAACAACAAAATAATCTTCCGTATCCATCAACACCCTTCATGTCAAACCCTCCCGCGTCTGACCTAGACTGGCCCTTACCTTCCCCACCCCGATCATCAAACAATTCTTCTTCTCATCTAGAATTACAGGTTAGGGACACGGAAATAATCCAGAATTTAATTCCTGATGCGTTGAGAATTGTTTCTCCCCCTCATCATCCTCCTCCTCCTATTCCGAAGAAGGAAAAACTGGATGATGGGGCTTTATGGGCTGCTTTGGGTGGTGGTGAGCGTAAGCGAGCGGGAGGGGGATTGGAAGCGGGGGAAAAGATGAATGAGAAGAGTTATATGAACAATAACAATCAGCAGCAACAGCAAGGAGGAGGGTATTATGCTGGTTCTGGGAATGGAAATGGGAATGGGACCGGGAAGGGGTATAAACCGTATGGTGTGTATGGGAGCTCAGGACATCCTGATTATCCGGTTATGAATCCTTATGAGGGTGGTGGATATGATGATGGTGGTTGGAGGGATTAAAGGGGATTTGGGAGTTGAAAAATTGTATCATGTATTGTGTGTTGTATAAAGCTGGTTTTGCATGGGATGGGACGGGCTTGAAGCCGTTATCATATTCCATATTTATTTGGTTGGCAAAAAAGGCGTTTGAGGATCTGAAGAAAAAATATTGTCAGGGAATCGAACATTTGTATATCGCCGTATCCCCCTTCTTATCTTACCATCCCCTATCCCTATCAAAACGCCACAAACTCCACCACAACCACTCTTCCACAAAGTCAGTGTGTCCCAGGGCTATTTATTTTAGATTCTGGGCTCTGGAATTGAGCCAAGGTTACAGTCCTCGCAGCGCAGTGGTTAGCATTTGTGTGCTTTTCTTCCTTCAGCATTTCATTTACCCAGCGAAAATGATTTGAAGCAGCGAAAGACGTCGGTTCGAATCCGTCCGAGGACAATGGTTTATTTTTTTATATTTATATATATATATATTTTTATCACATCTTATAACCCTGCCCCTTTTCTCAATATCTCCCTTCGAAGTAATATGGTCTCCTTTCGCTCGATGATCTATTTCTCATTGTTCCAATCTCTTCTCACTAAATACTTTTAAAATATTGTGTGACCTTGGGTTAAATCTGGTGATGCCTTTCAGCTCGGCACTGAAACCTCTCTATATTGTGCCCTTTGTTTTATAGAGAAGAAGCAGCGAGGCTATGCCATATGGCATGTGTTTTTTTATTAGGTGTCATGTATGAATGTGCGTGCCTGGGTGAGGAGAGCAGCCTCTTAGCGTGACAGTTCAGAAGTGAAAAAAGCATACACATTAAATTTGAGTGAAGCAGAGGACCAAACACAGATAGCTGAACGACTTTGAGAGCAACATAAGTGAGCTCTCGGATGTATCTGGCGAGTATTTGTGATTATGTGATAGTGTAGACTTCTTCAAGACCTCCAGGGGATTCTCATGCCCTTAAATTACAGACTAAAAGGCGACTCCGAAAGGAATCGAGAGATTTTAGAATTCTGATCTTCGTAAAAAATCCCAAGGAGTAGTCATCGCTGTTGTTTTGAAAGTAGGTCGTTCAGTACCTAGGGAGCAGAGCCCTGTTTTTCTATTGTTGATGATATGTGTAACAACAGCACATACACTGCTAATCACTGAGTATGAGAATATTAAGAGGAAGGGGAAAAAACCATAGAGGGAGTAGAAACGGCATGAAAGGGTATAAAAACATCATAGCCAAAGAGACCAAGGAGGACTTATACCTAGTCTAAATCCACACAACTCGTGCTTGAATAAAATCCCATCTCATAACTACCATATTTTTCTTTCCATAAACACTTCCCTTTGTATAAAAACACACAATCATTTACTTCGTCCAAAATAAAATGAAATAAAATATCCATGAACACCCCCCCCCCTTCCCCCCCTCAAAAAAACCAAAAAAAAAAAAAACCCCCCGTAAACAGTATAGATAAGCCTTCTCCATCATCTGTTTCTTTAAAACATCTCGCCCCCCCTCAATCAACAAAACACAACACAACCCCAGCAACAAACATAACAACAGCAACCAACAACCCCTTTTCCTTTTTTCTCCTTCTATACCTTCTCTCCCTCTCACTCCCATAACTATCCACACTCCTATCCCTATAATACCCTGGTCCTCGTCCTCCTCTTCCCTGATATCGATGTCCAGGATTCACCACATACTCCTCCGGCCCCTCATCATCCTCATCGTAATACGCTCTTTGTTCTTGAACTAAAGCATACCGATCTCTATTTATTTCCTTTGAGCGAGGATGAATTATCACTGCGTGTTTTTCTGATGAACACGCAGATGAAGAGGAACAACAGCTTTGTGTGTCTTCATTTTGGTGATTATGATGCCTTGGAAGAGGAGATGGTGGTGGTGGTGAGTGTTGTGGTTGCCTGCGACGACGTTGTTGGCCGTAGTGGCTGCGGCGATGATGATGAGGGTCATGATCTGAGTACATCGATGACGGCATCTTCTTTTTTACATATGTTGTGTGTGGTACAGTACAAGGGGGAAGGGAAATTGTCACTCTTTCGTCGAATGGGGTGATGTTTCTGGGAAAAAGAAAAGAAAGTGAGGCGGGAAATGGAAAAAAAAAAAAAAAAAAAGTGGCAGCCTGAGGATTGGAATATGAGCAAAGTGAGAGAGAGATGAAAGGGAGCGGCGAATAAATTCGCCTCATTCACACCAATGTGTATTTATCATTCAGTCACACCAGGCTCGGGAATGCCAATCAGAACAAAAAGGCAGGAAAAAAGTGGACAATATAGTGTAGATTAAAGAGGCAGCCTCGTCCATTGGCTTACGCAATGCAATGTCCATGAAACACAACACTCACAAACAACCGGGGCGCGGACTGTGCGGGGCAGTTATCAAAAAAAAAAAAAAAAAAAGCTTCGCCGCATTCACTTATTCGGGAGGATTTAAGACTCTCAACAAAGTTGATGTGTGGCTGTAGGCAGCATGCCCGGGCAAAAGCAGGCTGCGGCGGCAGGCAACCTAAACTCTTTGACTGGCTGCTGATTGTGACTGACTGTCCGCCTTGTCTTTGAAATGTGCAAAGACAAAAGACCCCTGTTCTTTTTACTGCGTCAACTTCGGCAGTGTCTAGTCTACACTACACACACTAGTAGGCCGTTATCGTGGGTCGCGGGGGCGGTTTGTCTCTTCAGGGGAGGGTGAGGGGGGTGAGGGTGAGTGACACACCCTCTGTGCCTTTCCGGGCATTGTCTCCTGTGGTTGTCCGTTAACAGGCGGTGTCGAAGCGGAGAAGTCGGCCTTGGCTACCTACATGGCGGTAGTCGCGGCGGGCGGTGTCGGATGCGGGGTGAGATGATGTGTATCAAGCATATCTGCATATTCCGTGCCATGGTAGACGCGCCATCGAACGATCAAAAGCAGACGGCGGCATCTCGATGAGACCGGGTCGGTAACACCCTAGACGGCAAGCAGCAAGGCACGTGGTCCCTGATCAAGGTCAAAATAGATTGCGATCCCGTCACACACGACAGTTCGGCCCCTTCGGCTGGCTGCCGCATCACCTTGTTTAGGACCGCCGAGATAATACCAGGCATGCCAGACCACCATGATCGACTCCGAAGAAAATATATCAGAGACATTGGCGCCCGTGCTTGGCCAGATGATGCATCTTTCCATGGCCCGTGTAACCTTGGCCTCTTTTTGTCCTTTTTTTTTCGCCTCCCAAGCGGTCTGATCTCCTAGTGGTGTACCTATTCCGTAGAAAGAAGTTTTCCAGAAGGCCATCTATGATCAAGGAATAAGGAAAGCCGAAACGAAGGACCCTGAATTTGGGTGGATATGATTCGTCACTCAGCCGCCGCCCCCAAAAACTCATCGATCCTCAAAGGAGAAATTATCTGTACCCGGCCCCTGGGGTCATGGAACATGGTCTGATATTATTCATCAAGAGAAAAGGAAAAAAAATATAAAATATGAAGATGTGGTTGGCCGGCTGGGGTTTCGTTGTACATGGAACCTGTTCCATTGCCATGCGCCCCTTGGCAGGGGATCTCCCGGTTTCGACGCTCCATGCCATGTTATGCGTTGCTTTCCGCTGCCTTTTGCCTATTGCTTGTCGTGCGTGTGTGCCATGTGGTGTGGTGGTGGTGAACTGCGGTGGTGGTTGTGATCAGCAATCAATCAGAATTGCTGCATCCGAGCGAATGGATCATTGATGTGATGTGGGGTTCATGTACGAAATACAAAGGGAGCGAACAAAGAGTTTTCTCTGGAACTTTTTCAAACCTCAAAACTTCCAAGAGATCAAGCGACACAAAATCCGACAAAATCAGAACCCGACAAGCGACAAGCGACAAGCGACAGGAACTCACAGTCACAACAACAACAACAACAACAACAACAACAACAACAAGAAGCAAGAACAAGCATCGATGGCGCTTGCCTTCACAAGGTTTCGGTTTCCGATCACCCCAATTGTTGCGGACCCCCTGGTTACACGTGGCAGCCAGATGCCGTTTGGTTCTCACACCTTTTTTCTTCTTTCCCTCCTGCTTGGTTGCCCTCTCCTCAGAAAAGGCTCCACTCAGTTAGCGTTGCTTGAGAACTGAGAAAAACCACGTGGCGCAGTCCCGCCCCGAAGTACCAGTACATTCTCACTGACAGACACTCAGGGCTGTCAACCACCTGTAAAGGTGTATTCCATAGGTAAAAAATTTGGGCAGCGCGCCCTTCCATTGCTGATCACCACCTCATCCCCGCCCTGATTGGATTGCAGTTACCAATTCATTAGGCTTTTGTCAAATGCATACCCGGTCGAGAAGAATGCAAGGTTGCGTAAATGAATGGATTGGTTTTTATTGCCGTTAAAGTCCGGTGATCGCATGCAACTTTGCGTCTGCATCCAGGGATCGGAACACGCAGATCAGCCTCACGGACAGAAGAAAAAGAAAAGAAAAAAAGAAAAAAGAAAAAACGAACCAAAACGTGGTCTTTTTCTCGGAATAGGAAATGATCGTCGGGTTGCTTTGCAACGGGGTCAAAATGGCGGTATGAAGAGAAAAAAAGACATACGATCACACAGGGATATCATCGGGATAAATCCGTATACGGATGGTGCTTATATTGTTGTTTCTGAGTTATCATTTCTGATTTATCACTTTTTGAGGTCTCGCATTTTCTCTCAACAGTTATTTATGAAGAAAAGGAAAAAAGAACAATCCCCGCAAAAAAAAGGAATCTGACGTACATGGCGACATGCAAGCATAACCCAAAACGGGAAAAGGCAAATAGTAAGATGTAAAAAAACAATAGTTTGCAACGTAAACATTTTCCGAGAGCCGAATTTTCAACACTTTATCTGAACAAGGTTCTTGCAAGTTGAAAAAAAAGCAAAAAATACCCCTCATCAGCTCGATGGGGAAGAATCCCTTGCGTCCTGTCATCTCGGTCAACTCCAGACAAAATCATTGGACGAACTGAACTCCTGTGGAGGCTTCTCAAGTGTTGAGAGAGGGGCAGAGAATGGGGGTGATGAGGGACGATAGGGAATGATAGGGATGAGGGGGCGAACTTTGTTCAAAATTCAAACATCCCGCTCTCAAAAGGGCACGAAGGGCAGCGGTCCCCGGTTGACGATGAAGCCCCGTGATGGTTCACCATATCCATTTTTTTTCGGCTCCTCCCACATCACCCATAATTCACTTACTAAGATAACCAAGCAAAGCAGCAGACCGCCCTTCTTCCCCTCCTGCCTTTCCTTGTCGTTGATCGCTGCAAAAGTAAAAAACAACAAATGCCAATTACGTACATTGTGAAACTTGCAAATTTTTAGAATATTATCACAAAAAACTTCAAACATTCGGGGCGGCCGGGGGTTTTTGGATGTGATGAGGGCAATTCATGCGTTCCCGTTCCAATTGTCGCACCTTCTTTTTCGCTCTTTACTCTTCTCTGCACCTCGGGCCAAGATATGCCGCCCGCCAAGGTCGTATTTTCTATCTAGACTGCCGTGACTACCCTTTTGATATCAGACTCTTTTCTAGACAAAAGGGCATAAATAAAATCCTTGGACTATGTCATAGCCCCGTTTTTTGGCTTCAATGGCTTGAAACCGTTGAACATGGAACTTAGCGTACACCCCATGGAGCAAACTAACGGATATGAAGGCGGCATTTGCTCTCTGAGAGAGAAAGAGAAAAAACTGGTCGATGACAACATCCGATGAGTGGCCGGGTCTGAGCTAGGGCACCCTGGGCACCATTCACCCATTCAACCACTGATATGCAGTGATGGTGTGGTTATGGAGGGAGGAGTTGTTTGATGTGGCTCGTGGGGTCGGTTTTTGACTATCAGCAGAACAATATTCTGTCCAAGTTGCGCCTCACGGCAGGCTGGAAATTTGGCCAAGAATAGCAAGCGCCAAAACACTCCATTCCGGTTTTAGCGTAACATGGGGGTTGATCTTTTCAAAATCATCAATTGAGCCTTAGATATTAATGATAGGAAATAGGAACTTTCCAAACAGTCAACAACAGAAAATGTCTGTGCCTTGCTCCGGATACCAGGTAGCGCGCCCATTGATCTGTATTACGAGAAGATTTGTTGAAGATTGTGGAGCCCACCAGAAAAAAGCCCCTCTGTTCAAGAGGCTTGCAGGGCCTCCTAGTTCAAAACAGGCTAGCCAAACCCCCTGGTCTGCAATACCCCTGCAAGCCATGTGCCCTGTTCGGCATAGCATTCACTCCACCACATGGCTCCTGTGCTTTCCCACCGCTTGCTTGCCAATGTTTTGCCTTCCCTTTTTCCCCGCTCCGACTGTCCGTCTTGTTGCATCACCGCCCAACTTTTGCCCTTCAGCCCACCGCCATCGCCATGCTTTTTTCCCCCAAAAAGATTTTTTTTACTGTGATCCTCACGAGGTGGCGCTTCCTGCAACGTGGAAGACGGGATATGATTGGGGAGCGTTTGTTTCACGCCAGGGTAGTTTGTATTCTATTGGTACCTGTACATTTTGTTATTTTCTTTTTGGTTTTTTTTTTTTTTTTTTTTTTTTTTGCTTTTTCTCGCCCTCTCACTGCAACGCCGTTTCTTGCCTGCTAACTATGCCGTACTATGCCCTGCCAACCTCCACTAGTTAATGAATAAAATTGAAGAGGTAAGAATTGAAATGGAAGCCTTGGAGAATTGCGGAACTCTTGGTCCGTCCGAGCTGCTCAGATCCTGAAACACGACTGCTTTTCCTCTTCTTCTTCTTCTTTTTTCTTTTTTTCCTTCTCTTTTGTTTCTACACTAGGATTCCCTGATGCTTGTTTCTTTTGACTCACTCTCCATCCGTAACTTCGTTGTCTCCGAGAGGGTGATTGCATCTCCACGAGTTCCACTGTCCCCCAGCAGCGAGCTGCTTGCTAGATCGCGCCCACTTGTCCAATTTCTTTGTCTGAGGTGAGGATCCAGCGGGTATCCAGTGGTCGCTAAACGGCAAGCGGCAGGGCAACTTAGGTACCTGTACATGGCTTGGCGGGAGGGTACCTTGCTGCCCATGCTCCCCCCATGTTCCCACGCTATTGTCGGACCCCTCGAGCCCTCTTTTTTATTTGAACCAGCTTGTCCCGCCGCCGCACGCACACCCTTCCCATGGAATAATTCCACTGACGCCCGAAGCTGTTAGTAGATGGCCGCGACGTCCAACAACAAGAGAGAATCATCCCACCTGCTGCCGTTGCCGTTGCCGTCGACTACCTCCTCCGAGCACCCCAACAATACCATAATAAGCAAGATATCGCACTCGAGATCCTCATCGCGTGCAGGAGGTCGTAGTACAAGTGGCAGTGTGTCCTCGCCCGCCGTCGAATCCTCTTCTTCAAACAACAACACCACCACCACCACCACCGCACCCCATCGGCCCCACAACCACTCCAGCAGTCCCTCAATCAGCGGTCTTTTATCATTTCTCGACCGAACCCTCGCCGGCATTGCCGAACCAAGAGTTCGTTCTCGCCAATCCCTGACCCGCATCGTCACCGGCCCCGGTTCCGGCTCCGAATCCTCAGCACCCGCATCTGCTAGCGGGCAGCCGAGCCCCTCCTCCTCCGGCGTGCTTAAGAAGGATCCCCCTTCTCAACCTTATAGCGAAACAGATCCCTCACATCCCGAGCCGACTCACGTCGGTCGTTCAGATCAAAGCAAAATGCATCAAACATCTTCAAGACTATTACGCATGACGGACGATGACAGGCCGTTTACCAAAGTGGGTTTCCTTTGTTTTTTCTTCTTTATATTGTCTGTTAATTCTAACATGCTTTTCTCTCTCGACAGGATTTTAAAGATTTGTTTGCCACGCTGATTGTCAGCTTGTTGCCATTATCCGCACATCGAGTACGGCTGACAAAGGTTGAGCATACCTTTTTGTCCGAAGATGCCATCAACAATTTGGGATCCCTCAAATTCTCCCAATCAAATAGAATGCCGGATCCCAAGGACCCATCGAGGATTGTAACTACTACCACCACCACCACCTTCTCCATGGCCAAGGATATGGCTCGCTCGATATGTCAGCGATTCCTTGAGGCAAGGTTTATCGAGTCGGCAGATGGCAGGTATCAGCAGGTTTACACCATGAAGAGCTCCGTATGGCAGTTGACGCCAAAGGGAATTTCTATTTTGGATCGTTTCTGCTCAAGAAACGGCATTCAACAAAAGCAGGTTGCTGAGCTCGTTCAATCCTCGCTTCCACAATTGGTCAGCCTCGAGAGAGACGCACAAACTGATAAGCTCCTCACTGATCGGGGAACCATTGAGGTCATTTTCCGAAGATTTATTGGTGCCAATGGCCCCAATATCAAGACCAGCGTCAGCTCGGCAGACTCGGACTCCCTCAGCGACTACAAGGATGGACTCACTGGTGTCAAGATGGCGGCGGAGCGCAAGGTTGGAGGCAAGACTTTCAAAGATACCTTCACCGGCAAGGCGGCCACCGACTGGTTGATGGACTGCTCGACCACCGTCGACCGACGAGAAACCATCGAGATTGCATCACTCTTCGTCGAGTACGACCTCATGGAGCCTGTGCAACAAGATCGCGCCCACATGTCTCAGTACCCATCACACAACCAGTTTCAACCAACAAAGCACGCCATTTACCAGGTCACGGCCAAGGGCAAGGATTTGGTCAACGGTACCATTGGCAGGGGACGCCAATCCGAGAGCGAGGGACTGTCTTCTAGGTCCGCCGGAATCGCAAAGGACTCCAACACGCAGCGACTGGATAAGATCCTGAACGATCCTGCATTGCGCCTTCTCTTCCGTGAGAACCTCCGCGAAACACACTGCGAGGAGAACTTGTCGTTCTATATTGACGTTGACGAGTTTGTCCGTTCGTGCAGGGCAGCCATAAGGGCGGTTCAAAAAAGTGCCCCTAACGCCGGATCGTTGGATGGCATCAAGGAGATTATGGCTCAGGCCTATGGCATCTACAATGCCTTCCTCGCTCCCGGGTCCCCATGCGAGCTCAACATTGACCATCAACTGCGCAACAATCTTGCCACTCGCATGACCAAGGCCGTCGGACAGGACGTTGCTATGATTGATACGCTACACGAGGTCACCACTCTCTTTGAGGACGCCCAGAATGCCGTCTTCAAATTGATGGCTAGTGTAAGTTGCCCCCTTGCTGTGGAGAAGATTTGTTTACATCAAGACTAACAATAACAATCAGGACTCGGTACCCAAGTTCCTTCGCAGCCCCAAGTACGAGCAGACCCTCAAGAATTATGACTTTGATTCAATCGGCAACCACCCAGCACCCCGTGCACCTGAGCGAAGCCAGAGCAGGTCGAACCGCAAGTAATTTCGGCTCATTACTCTCACGCTATTTTTTGTCTCACC
Organism: Podospora fimiseda; assembly: GCA_033297215.1. Taxonomy (NCBI): domain Eukaryota; kingdom Fungi; phylum Ascomycota; class Sordariomycetes; order Sordariales; family Podosporaceae; genus Podospora; species Podospora fimiseda. The sequence continues at coordinate 236 of MU865326.1, read as the reverse complement.
GTTTTGAGATGCAAGAGAGATGAGGGTTAACCGACAGTGTGGAGACTGCTGTTTATTTACTTTTACCCTTTTTGCACTTTCTGACGGTATCTAATTTTGTTTTTTTTTTTTTTTTTTTTTTTTTTTTTTTTTTTTTTATTGGTAAAAAAAAAAAAATTTTTTTTATTTATAAAGGACGTTGTGTTTTTTTTTTTTTAATATTTTAAAAAAAAAATTTTTTTTTTTATTATAAAAAA
>MU865325.1:214674-235233 GCA_033297215.1 Podospora fimiseda | reverse complement strand
CTCCTCCTTTTCCATTCGCTTAGCGTAGAATCGTCTGCGTCCATTTCTTCCCAGGCCGAGTTAGGTGTCCCCTCTGCTCCCGCCTTCAACCATCTCTCTGCCCACTGAGCCTTGCGGAGGCCACTATTCTTGGGAAACGTCCGTTGAGTGCCTTGTTGTTGTGTTTGTCTACGTCGCCGCCGTAGCTGTGAGGCTACCTTTGTGCATGCGTCGTCTAGCAGCTTTGCCATACCTGTTCTTTTCAGCCTTTGCTCGCCACGAAATATTCCAAGGTCGATATTTCAAGTATTCTTCAACAAGTATTCCAGGGTCAGGATCTAAAGCCAGTATCGAGTGAGAAGCCAATACATTCATAAGATATAGATAATCGAGCGAAGCGAGGACGGGGAGGTTTGGGGGCTTGTCCCCATAAATCAGCGTAGATGGTGATAATGGTGGTGGTAGTGGCCTTCGCTCCAGATTCCTTTCGAAGCATCGAGCAAAGTCAATGACAACAGTCTTGTATATATACTTAGGATCCGAGAATACTGACTGATATCCAGTACAAAGCTCAGATAATCCCGTCCCCCGTCCCCCGTCCCCCATCAAACTCCACCGTTAGATCTGCTGCCTCTTTCTCCTCAGCCACCATCGTCATCAACCCCACCACAACCAGAATCTCATGAACAGCACCCCCCAGGGACTATTTATTTTAGTTTCTGGCTCTACAGATTCAACCAAGTCCACAGCCCCCGTAGCTCAGCGGTCAGCGTTTGTCTTTGTCTTTCTTCAGCGTGTATTCTCATTCAGCGATGTATTTAAGACCAAGCGAAAGATGTCGGTTCGAATCCGACCGGGGTCATAAGACAATTCTTTTTTCTTTTTGGTTATCCATATATATATATATATATATATATATATTAATTTCCCAATCCTCAAAGACGATAGCTCCAACTATACTGTCCTCAACCATCCAAGACCTGGAATATCAAATTCTGTTTTTGCTGTCTTTTTTCCTTTGTTTCTTCTCAAAGTAGGAAGACAAAATTGGCAAGTTTTTGTTAGAGTGTTAGTTGGTTATATTAAGTGGGAAAACCAGACTTTTTGAAGTCTCGAAGGAAGCGTATCAGTCCATCAAACATCCTTTGTCTCATTAGATAAAGTCGGTTTCCCCTGCCATCAATCAGTCTGAGATTCCTGAGGCAACAGATATTTCCATGATGGGAGAAGATAGAGACGATCTGATCTTATCTCTCAGCCACCACCGTCGTCATCAAAAAGCCATAAAACCCACAAGAACCAGACGAACCGTGCTGCCCTCCCTCCCAGAGGAACGGACCATTTATTCCAAAAAGATGACACTCAAAATCCAACAATGGTCCAGAAAAACAAGTCCCCGTAGCGCAGTGGTTAGCACCTAAAGACTTTCAGCGTTTGATTTATCCGAACTACCTAAGACACCAGGAGACGTCGGTTCGAATCCGACCGGGGGACACACATAACAATATCTCTTTTTTTATTCTTGTGTTATCATCTTTCCTCTCTTTTATTATTTTCCCTTTTCCTTTTTCCTTTTTCCTTCTATATCTTATGATAGTAATCTCTATCGTTCTGGTATATGTTTTACTTGATTGTTTTCTTGATCATTATTTCCATGACTTTTTAGCAATATTATCATCTCAACTATTATTATATTTATTTAAATATTTGTTTTCGTTGGTCGTTATAAGCCGTTTCGTGTATTCTGTCTTCAATATCTTGGATGCATTCTCGAAGAAGGTTTGGGGATATTTCTGTTACGGTTTACCTTTTTTGCACTCAAACGGGTTTGCCTTTTTTTTTTTTTTTTTTTTTTTTTTTTTTTTTTTTTTGGGGGGGGGGGGGGGGCGCCTTCTGAACAGATATCTCTAAAGTTGAACAGAGAGTAAAAAAGTTGTCAAGTCTCAAGTTTAAAGAGGAAGTTGCCATGAGGTTGTTTCCGTCTTTGGTGCCAAGAACACAGTGCGACAATGTCGCCCTGCCAAAGAATCTGGAAAGCTTCACCCCCACCTTCACCACTCCTCCTCCCCGTCCCCCGCCATGAGCTCTGAATACTGAACCTTTTCAATCATCTCATGTTTTTTATAATCAAATTACTTTTACAATGGGCAAACCAACCGTCGACTACGCATTATACCTCGTCACAGATTCAACCCCAGCCATCCTGGGCAACAAATCCCTCTTCCATGTTGTAGAGGAAGCTCTCAAGGGTGGGGTCACCATTGTGCAACTCCGCGAGAAGACAGCCGATACTGGCGCATTCATTGAAACCGCAAGAAAGTTACTGGAAATCACACGCAAGTATGGCGTGCCACTTCTGATCAACGACCGGATCGATGTGGCTTTTGCTGTTGGGTGCGATGGCGTACATATCGGACAGGATGACATGGAACTGTCTGCCGCCAGGAAGCTGCTCGGTCCTGATGCAATCATTGGAGTTACGGTCAACAATGTAGCTCAGGCGTTGAAGGCTTGTGAAGGTGGTGCGGATTATCTTGGTATTGGCACCGTTTATGCTACTCCAACGTGAGTTTTCCCCAAGATATCTTTATAGCTAATATTTTCATCCTGACCATGACGCAGAAAGACAAACACCAAGGAAATCATCGGCGCTGCTGGACTTCGTAATATTCTACATGCCATTGACGAGGCAGGCTATGACACTCCATCCGTGTGCATTGGTGGCATAAATGAGACCAACATCCAACGAATTCTCTATCAAAGCAGGATCGACAAGAATCTGCTACAGGGCGTCGCCCTCGTCAGTGCCATTATTGCTGCTCCATCTCCCCGGGACGCAGCTGAGAATCTTCTCAAGCTTGTCAAGGGGCGGCCGCCATTTAAATTGTACGAGGCAAACAGAGGAGAGGAAGTTGTGAATTCTGATGGGATACGCAGCCTCGTACCCGTCATCATCAAAAAGGTCCACGAGACCACACCTCTTTCTCACAATATGACAAACTTGGTCGTGCAAAACTTTGCAGCAAATGTTGCCCTGGCAGCTGGAGCATCACCAATAATGGCAAACTACGGAGAGGAAGCTGCTGATCTATGCAAACTCGGAGGCTCTTTGGTTATCAACATGGGGACTGTGACACCTGAGGGCTTGTTAAACTACTACAAGGCACTCAGAGCTTATAATTTGGTTGGACGGCCGGTTGTATTTGATCCAGTTGGGTACATAATTCTCACATCCCACATCAAACCTCGTTTCCTTTTAACTGACAATAATATAGTGCTGGAGCCACTGCTGTACGACGTGAAGCCGTCAAGTCCATCCTGGCCAACGGCTACCTTGACGTGATTAAAGGCAATGAAGGCGAGATTAGGACTGTATTTGGCAACGACGAAGCGATTCAACAAAGGGGAGTTGATAGTACCAGCACCCTTGACCATTCCCAAAAGGTCATACTGGTTCAAAGTCTCGCAGCGAGGGAAAAGAACGTCGTCGTCATGACGGGTAAAGCCGACTATATTAGCGACGGCAAACGGACGTTTATGGTGGAAAATGGACACCCATATCTCGGTCTGGTGACAGGAACAGGATGCACACTCGGCACGACCATCTCCGCTGCTGTGGCCGTTTATCCAGAGGACAAACTAGCGGCTACCATCGCAGCTCTCTTACACTTTGAGATTGCTGCTGAGCTGGCTGCAGTCCAGCCGGAAGTCAAGGGACCGGGAACATTTGTTCCTGCCTTCTTGGATCAACTTTATGCCATCCGGTTGGCTACTGCAGAGGGTGATTTGTCATGGTTGGAAAAGGCAAAGATTCTCTCATGTTCATCTCTCTGAGTAGTAGTCATATATTATTCAGCGTTTTTATTTCGGCTTACAGTGGCCCTTCGGTGAATGGATTAGGGGTTGATCAAGATACGGATACATACTATTCCCCTGATTTGGTGTAGAAAAAGGGGGTTTGTAGGCGGTGCTTCGGACTTTTTTTTCATCATGTCATTCCATGTAACATCTGTTGGTCTTTCGTATATGTTAAGTCAGATAAGCTCAGCAGACACACGGTCCCCCGATTTTTCTTGAGATTTCCGTGGCAGGATTACGACAACAAAAAAATGTCTCCGGCCAGATAGATATTCACAACTGCCGATCTGCAGTCAGCTCACCAAAACAGCTCAATCAAAAATGCAAGAGACAGGAGTTTTTGTCGATCGGTTGGTTCCAGGCAAGAGACCGGAACACTTTCTACACATTCATTTGGTTCTGAAGATGAGTGCAGACTGCGGTTAATCCAAAGATTCTCCGACATTTGGGAATGACGAAATCTATCCGATCCTCAAGCATCGAATGTTAGGTTCAAAAGGTCAAGCTAGGGAAGGAGATCTTCAAGTCTATTTCCTAACCTAGAACTATAACAAACAACCCCGTGTTTCATATTATATTATATATACACTAGATATATTTGATACTATAGAACCATCGAGAAAGACATGACGGACAGACGAGAGAAAAGGCTAAAATAAAGACGACGATCTTACCTAACCCAGACATACCTACATACATAAATATCAGAAATTCTGTAACCGATGGAATACAAAACCACGAGTTGTAAAAGTATGGCTGGCTGGAAACTTGTTCGAGACCATCTCGTTTCGTAACAACCTGCATCTCAATTTACCACAGTGCCGGTAACCGTGGGAAGGATTTCTTTGGGACTTGGGAAATAACATACATACACAACAAGAGACACAGAAAGTCTAGAGTAGTAATGTAGTTACCCAAAAAGCCACAATATACTACCCTACACGCCGCAAGGTGTGTGTCCGATATATATCGGGCGAACGAACCACACCATCCAACAAATCCGGCCCGAAAAGGAACCCGCGCAAAAAGTGTCCAGATTCAGTGAATTTCTACAGATGAGGCTTTTTGTTTCAATATTATTAAATGAAAACCCAGATATCCCCCACATACACACACATACGCACACACACACACACACACACACACACACACACACACACACACACACACACACACACACACACATACACACTCGGCGGAACCGGAACCGGAACCGGAACCTGCATTCTTAACAAGCCACAATGATAACAGTAGGTATATCTTGCGAACTTGCGTGTTATTATTATTTTATGTATGGATGGTAAATATGTATATGTATATACCCCTACCCTTACCATAACGAACCCAACCGTGGATTCAGAAAGTGGCACAGTACAGGAGACAGACAGGACAGACAAGAGAGAAGGAATCAAGTTCAAAGGTACGGCGGCGGCGTGAAAAATGGGGGAGGGGGGGGACGTAACTTGAACGCGCGCGATCTGTCCCAACAACAGCCAACAGAATGATCTTGACGTCAATGAAAGGAAGAGAAAACGGACGAATCTATTCCGTAGTGTGTGTGCTTTTATGATTGCACGAGTGCGTTTAGTTATGCGTGGTATTTGAGTTGTAACCTTCAGTCCGTCAGCTCATAGGTAGCTTTCACCAACGATCTTCATCGACAAAATCGAAAAAAAAAAAAAAAAAACATGAGATGGGACGGAATTTGTTCATGATTGTATGATGCTGCATGAATCCTGTGTGTATACATACGTACCTGATGCGTGGCACTTGAGTGTAACCGTCAGCCTGTCTGTCAGCTTGAAGCTTTTTTTCACCAACGGATCTTTACGTCAATCAAAAAAAAAAACGAAAAAAAAAACGGATGAATCCAACAGATCTTCAAGATTATATAATACTGCATGAATTCCTCTTGTTATACGCGTGGTACTTGAGTGTGTAACCATCAGCTTTCTTCCCCAACCTCCAACAACAACCACGCCGTTCGCACCATTTTCTCACTTCACTTTTCACACTCCGTTATAGTTAGTATACACTAGTCCGTTACTCCCGAATATCTGATACATCATAAAAAATTCTTTTCTCAGTCAGACCAAAAAAAGGGTTCGGGCAGCTCCGTAGTTGTATTTGGCGTCATCATCCTCATCGTCAATCTTCGTTTTACACTGAGAGTACGGAGCAAAATCTGACCATCATGAAATGATGATGATGATAAACGGTGACCGAGTTCGGCATTTGTCCCTTTTACACAATCATCATGATCCTTCCAGTAAGGTAACACAATTTCCCTTTGTCAGTTTTTTTTTTGTTGCCCCCTGAATTCGTCCGTATTTTTTCACCATAGTAAGCAGAGAAAACATTTTCTACATTTATGTAACGGAATGTGTATATACATGATGATCAAGGGTCTGGGTCTGGTTTGGCTTCGCATCAGGCACCTACATAACCAAACAATCAAATCCTTTCTTCTCTTCCAGACTGCCCCCGAAATAACCCGAATACTCCGTAGTAACATTCAAATGCAATGCTGCAGTTACAACAAACGAAACGAAACGATCAGTCCAGTCAATTTTTTTCTCTCCCGGTTTGGTTCGGTTCGGTTAATGAATAAAAAAAGAATGTGCAACAAATGGAGACGAGAAAACGGTTTGTTGGGTTGGTTCATCCAATGGGAAAATGCAGACGAAGCTACTGCAGGTTCCCAACCTGCCGGATGTATGTAAGAAAAATACCCCCTTTGGGTTGTTTTTTCGTGTGTGCCTTAAAATATGCAGGAGAAAGAGGGATAATGCAACACATGTTGCATAAATTGAGACCCTCTTTGTGAAGTTTTGAAGAGCGAGTGCGAGAAAGAGGGGAAAAGGAATCTAGAAACGGATAATCGCGTACACGGAGTAGTGTACAAAGTAGTAGTTGTGAGCATCCGGAGAAAACTATTGTTTTCCCTCGGGTTTGTCCATTCATCAAGGCTAGCTGCCTGCGTATTCACTCAATTCATGGAGAGTGCACTCACCGGTCTGAAGTTCAACCCCCATCATTCACATCATCATGTCCCCCAAGATCAACATTTCTCCTAAAGTCTTGTAGAGAAAAAACCCCCGCGTCCCCCCCATGAAAACCTCATCCTTCGGTAGATAGTCTCATTGATAAAGCTATCACCTGGTATCAAAAGCCTGTCCAATACCAAGAGAAAAAAAGGAAATCAGATCGTGATGAATCTCTTCTCACACACACATCCCCCCCTCCGGCCCCCTCCTCACCCTTGTTCTTGGTGCAGGCTTCATTTCTTTTTCTTGAGACCCTTGAGAGAAAAAAAAAACTGGCTCAACTCGCTCGCTTTTAGTGACCGTTCACAAAGGCGGTAGTGGCTTTTTTTCAAGGGGTCCCCCAACCGAGCTTGATTAGGTCTAGTTTATCATATTTCTCGCCCTGTTCCTCTCTGCCGGACGCTATCGTTGCACAGATACCTACGGAGGATTTCTGTCTACCGTGTCGAGATGTTACCGCACGGCCTTTTCTTGGGGAACCAAACTGCCATGGAGAAGGTTGTATTCCGTCGTTTTAGACCAGTGTCAGTGTTTGTTGATGATCTTAAGCCCTTTATGTTCTAGACCCAAAAATCTGCCGTGTCTTGTTACGTTGCTCCTTGTGAGTTTTGACCGACAACCATCTCGATGATGATGAGTGTGGTGTGTGTTGGTGCAGTGCAGTGTTACGCTAGGCTTCTTCCATCAGCAGCTCTACATGTCATTGGTCAATCTGAAAAGAGGACTTTGTTCAACTCCAAAAAATAATCCTTTCCCCACAAAATAAACTCCAAATGGGAAAACAGAAACGAATGGAAGAGGAGGGGGTCACACTGGGAAGTCTCCATTTTTTCTTGCTTGGGAGGGGCTTTGTTTGTGGAGAGAGAGAGCTTCTCCTCCTTGTGCTCCTCATTTTTCTCCAACGACCCCCTGAGTCCCATGTCAACTTGGAAGTGCCCTGTGCGGCAGTTGTGTGGAGAGTCGAGACTCTCTTGACACTCGAGGCGAGGGAAGGGAAAAGGCTTGGGAATCAATCCCTCCCGTTTGTGGTAGACAAACAATATCTTGATGTTTGTTTGTTTGCCATTCTTCATCCCAACAAAACTCTTGTTGCTGAGCCGGGTACGGGAACGGAACGGACGGGCACATGCCTCAACAAGTTTCAGGATAGACGACAATAAGAAGTTGAGCCGTCAAACTTTTTCTATCAGACAACACCAACTCAACTTTGACGCCTCTTTTTACTGCGTACTGCGCGGTCCCTAGTGAAGCCTCAGTCACACCGCTGCTGTGCCTTGCCTTGCCTAGATCTCCATCCGCCTCCTGGTACGGATCCGTACTCCCTGTTGAGGTTCCATAGCGGAGGAAAGAAGCTAAATTCTCTCTTGGGCTGTAGCACAGTGCAGCGGCACCTTGCTGACCAGCCGGCCGCCCTGTGTAAGCCCATCCGGAAGATACAACCGAGAATCTTGCTCGGCGGAAGGGGAAGCTGAAGACGGGGAAGCTTGCAACAACAAAATAGTCGAGGCATTCGAATCCGTCGAATCACTTGGAGGTGTATCTGTATCACAACTTTGTGATATAACACGTTACCGACACAACGGAGAAGGCTTAATAAGTTAAAACAGGGGCAAAACAGGTTTCTGGGTCAAACAGATCTTCATCAGAACCTTTGGTGCTCTCTGCAAAGCCTTCTCCGGATGTTCCCGATCTTGAAGAAAAAAAGAAAGAAAAAAGAAGGACCCGCCTTGCCAAGGATTCCCAAGGCCAAGGCAAAGACCGAAGGTTGCAGAAAGACTGCATCGGCGAGAAAAAAATAGGCGTCTTGGAAGCTCCAGCAAAAAAAAAAGTAGCGTAGGTATCAGAATTCCTCAAACACTCGCTCATCAGTGACATGCAGCAAACGAACCCATCAAAGACCAACAAGACGCACCATTGCCGCTGCCACTGCCAGTAATGCTTGGGCCACGCAGCCACGTTGTTCTTGTCGCGTGGTTTGCGGGTGTGGGTGCCTGAGTGGGTGTGGGTGTGGCCTCAAAAGTCGGTCACCGTTTTGCCAGTCAGATGGACCCAAAAAGGCGGACGGACGTCCTCGGAACTGTGGGGTTGAAGTTCCCCTGGAACCCTGACCCTGTAGCTTCTGTGCCCTTGTCCTTGAGCAGGGCTACACTAGCGAGCGGAGCTCCAGGAGGCGTGGATATGGAGACAAACTTTTTGTTTTTTGATCCTGGATCCAAACAAGCCAGCGAATTTGTTTTTGACAGCGGCAGACAAGAAGCCGAACCAGAGATCAAAGATGGACCCCATCGGTTCCATTCTTTCCGAAGAGTCCACTCGGCGGTTCTCGCGGTGAAAAGAGGTTGTGAAGGAAAAAGAAGAGAGTCAAGACGATGAATTCGCGCATTGAACCAACTAGGAAGTTGGTAGAAGGAGAAGAAGCCACATCGAAGGATTATATCGTTATCCCCTTGCAGTAGCACACTTTTTAGCGACAGCAGGGTCCACGTACCTGCTTTTTTTGTCCTGTGCCTTTCTCCCCAGATGGGACAACGAGCAACAACGGTCACATGATATATGACTCCATTATCGTTTCCGTTAGACGACGCTCAACGCAAGCGACGCGCCTTGTCGTTGAAAGCAGGGGATGAGCGAAGCTTCCGGATGACGGCCAGCAAGAAACTGGTGTGTTTCTGCTATGCCGCTTGGTGCCTCCGGACGCCGCCTGGCCCGGCCGGCGGAGAAAGGGCGCTGAACCGTTATTTTTTGACCGCGTTAGTTAATCGACACTCCACCGTTTCCGCCAGACGACAACCAAAGGTTCAAGATGAGCGGTTCTGGCTTTGGCAAATTGTCAGGGCTGGCCTTATCAGGTTGATATAGTGACTTCAGAGTTCAGATCTGTCGATACTAGCTCCCCGACAGGGCTGCGACTGGAGCGCGATGTCACGTCTCGACAGCCGAGAGATGCGCCAGATGTGGCTCACCCAATGAGACGCTCGCTTCAACCTGTCGGTCTTGTTTGCGAGTAACAGCGAGCTTACGTCGACATGATCCCCTCCATGTTTTGCTGATTGCCGTGTTAGTGGAGCTCTCAGGGAGAGAAATCTCCATTCCCATCTCCTTCAAACTCCAGCTGTACTCCGTACTCCTCTTCTGTTTCCACTTGGCTGCTAAATAGTTTCTTTTCCATAATTATGCCTTGTGTCGTATAAAAAACGGGGAGGCTGTGTGGTAATGAAGGTGAATTGCTCATATCGATTCAAGGTTGCATTGTTGAATTAGTGAAATCACCCAATCACCAGCCGAACTGAAGCGCCACTGAACCCCCCTACATCTCTTGTGCCACTGAGAACCGCCTTTCGTATCTTCAGAACACGATCACGACCACCGGATTGAAACAGGAAGATTTAGTGCCGATCTTTCGGCAGATCTTTTCCTTGAGAAATGCCCTCTCCACCGTGGCATTTGGGTTTGTCAAACAAACAAAAGTCGAAACAAGTGAGAATTGTTGTTTGCTCCACAACACACCCGCGGCCCGGTCCCCGCAGAACAGTAAACTGGAGTCCGAGTCATTCTTTTGATGATGGAAAGCATGAACTTCGGTTCTGTCAAGATTCCCCGTTTGTGTGTGGATCTCAGCTCTTGATAGCGGCAAGGCCCATCCATGTTGTCCACGCTTTTGCTTCTGCTTGTATGGATAGTTACCCAGAATTCCATTAACCTAGGCGGCTGTCTGCAACAGTTGCACCGTGTGCAACCTAAAAGTGCAGAAAATGTTTGGGTCAGGCTGAAATGAAGGATGCCTGTAGGTGGTTGACGTAGTGGTGGGTTAATATGCCATTCCGTCGCTTGAGCTGAACCCCTTTGAAAGCAAATAGTGTACGGAGGTCCCTACCAAAAGTTCTGGCTCACCGCTTTTGCCAAGCGGCAGAATTCAATAACACCACTCCCTGTAATTTTTAGCGAGACATTCTCACTATGATTGCTGGAGCGAAATCACTGTGGCTGACTGTTAGCGGATGACGCCGCTATACTTACAGGGGCTCTTGGTTCTGCCGCTGTTAAGTGCCAAGATGCCAAGACATAGGGCGGTGAGCAAGAACTTTTGGTAGGGACCTCCGTACAGATATATGGCAAGCCAGCCAACCACATCTCGGCCGATGTTTACACGAAATTCAATATGCAGTGCGCGTCTCGATGATCCTGCCCGTATTCGGCCTGTTGCATTTATTTGATGAGGTGCCTCGACCAACTCCTCATGATGAGGTCAGTTTTGACCTCGAGCGTTATGCACCTAGGTGATAGTTGCTCGGACCATACAGCCATGCCGTCGTTAGAGAAGTCGGACCATCATCACTGACGGATGACCTTGGCAAGGGACTTTCCCGCTCTTGACAAGTGGGATGTCTTTCCGGGAGACCAAATTGACCTGGTGGTTGGATTTAGTGTGCAGATGGAAGAGCCCCGGTGGGATGGGTTTATCCCCTTTCGGGTTGGTAATCGTTCGTGCGGCTTTTGGTGGGCACCTCAGGGGCTGCGGCTGACACGGTCGACTTGCCGCGATCCAACCAGAATCGACGTGGCATTCTTTAGGGGGTGCGGGCTGTCGGGTGGATGCAGCTTAAACGGGCTTCCAGATGCTGTGGTTTTTATGACCGATATCTGTCGGCCCTCCTGCCAAGTTGGCCGAAGGTCTGCATGTAATGTACACTATAAGAGTTATAGGACGTCATCCGGCCTGCTGGTTCTTCAGCCTGTGGAGCGTGGTGGCTTGCTTTCCGCGTGCAGATTTGTCTCGTAATCGCGCAAAAGACGGTTGTCTCTGAGACACGGGACGGCAGACAGTGGCGGGATTACATGAAGAAATCTGAACAGCCGCTGTTTCCTGGTTTACCATCCACGTGCCATCTTGCTACAACCGGGGAAGGATCACTGAGGGCATTAATTAACCGACAGGCAAATCCTTTGAAGATGCTCGGATTCCATGTCTTTTGAATTTTTGTGGCAGCCAACAGAATGGCATAATTGAGTCCCACTGTGTGTACCGGCCTGCCGGGAATCCAGAAGGTCCAGGGCAAGACAAGTTGACAGGTGGGGAATTGCGAGGGCCATTGGGCGTGCTTATTGGTCAATGGCATTGATATGGATCTTTTTTCCGTTTGTACCTGCAGTTGGGCTGCGTTGACTGCATTCGAAATGCAGTCAGAATCCCAGAGAGAATATTTTACCTCATTTCATGTCAATGCCGATCCTTGCCTGACATGGTTAGAAATGGCTTCCTTTGAGTAGTGAGCATGCTGACTCCTTCAGCTTCTTGTTTTGGGTGACTCAGCAGCTGTTTCGAGTCGCTGTATTGTTCGAAAAAAGGAGATACCTATACGCAGTTACACAAAAGAACGCTTCCTGCTATCGTTATGCTGAGCACGGTGCGTGTGGTCCCGACTTTGCGCAGAAAGCGCCGAAGAAATCTTTCCAAAGGCTTTTTGGGGGCTGCAGGATTCTGATTCCAAGGTGCCGGATCCTGCAATGAGCTCGTGCATGTGTGTAAGCCAACTTTTCAGCCACAATTGCAACGAATTCGGGATTGAATTTTTCGGATCCGGGAGAAAAAGTTACAAAGCACGCAAGGCGACGGCGCTTCGGAGGCATCTTTCCGCGTTGCTGTGTTTAGCCGGTTGTTGCTATATTTTGTCCATTATTATATTCTGTACAAACAGAATCATAAGTCAAAGTGTCAAACAAGAGAAAAAGTTTAAAATTGAGATGATGAAATTGGGAAACTGTGTGTTCCATGAATTGCATAATAATGCCAAGTGGGGTGGCCTAATAACGGGAATTCCGTTCAGATGTGAAGGAGAGAGCGAGGTCCAAACAAAACTCAAAAAAACGGAGAATGGCACCATTTGAGATGATCTGACCGATCTTCCCCAGACCTGCCATTCCCAGAAGGACGGCACCTTTCGGTGTTCCCTGCTTGCCCTGGCAACAAACATCATCTGGCCGTGTTTGCATTCATGCAGTCGCGATTCCTCATTCACACCGATGTCATCCATATCATTTTTTATACTTTCTTCTCTCTCAGCTCATCTCGAGATCCCCCAAAGCTGGATAAGTAGTGTATACTTCGTATTGTATTGGAATAGAGTATCATCGGACCGCTGGGTCGATCATCCGCCATGGCAGGTTGGATCGTGTTTTCTGGGGGGAAACATATTCGGAGACTCAAAACACAACCCCGCCTATTTACGGACATGTGAGACCGACTCCGTCTATAGAGCGTTTGACGAGAGTTGCAACAAACAATGAACATGCGGCAGTCAAAGAGCTGCCGGAATGTGATGGTTGCACATGGTTAGAACCTCCAGCGAATCAACCTCGGTGGGCTAAATATACCTAGACCCGACACGGCAGCTTGCCTATACACCTGACACTTTACAATGTAGTATTGGACGACTCGTCTTTTTGACAAACAGAGGGACTCGACACTCGACACTCGACCCTCGACCGAGATATATTGCGTTGCAGTGCGACTGTTAGCTGTCATCTGGTCCAAGGATACCTAGATAGGATTGCACCCGCAGTTCCAAATATACAGATTGATAATAGTATACAGAGAGCCGAGCCGGTCATTTCCCCTTGTGTGGAACACTGGGAACGGTATCCGTTGTTCGTGGATTCTGGTGCTGGCGCTAGAAGCAGAGGTTTTGATGAGAAGGGTCGAGCTGAGAGAACACAAGAAACGCGCCGTTTTGTCAAAGGCGTGGAAGCACAACGGTGGGCGGATATACCGTCGGCCTAGGCGGGGTGCAGCTATCGAAGCCCATGAACAGGATGCTGGAGCGGCAGGGCAGTGAGTGAGCACAACCTGGGCCCCCTTCCTTTTCGACCCATCCACACCATCCTTGAGCGCATGGAAGCCAAGCACCCCACCTTTGGCCCTTCTTTGGTCGACAGGGAAACCCCTGCAGACGGGAAGACGAAGCCACGGCATCCCTGTTGCTGGCGCCGCTTTGCTCGCAGAAGCCCAGCGGGATGGAGAGACGACGAGACGGCGCATGGAAAATGGAAGCAAGGATGGTGCGAGATCAGTCTCTCCCACTCCCACTCCCACTCCCACTCCTTTGGGGGGAAGAAATACTATGTAATATATGACACCCCCAGTTCTGTTCCATCTCGTCCCCGTCCCCCACAGTTGAGTTGGTTTCCGGACCTCACTCTCTCTAAAAATAATATCCCCCAAGACGACATCAACGACCAGTCACTCCTTATTACACTCCTTGTTTTTGCAATCTCAACAGCGCGCCATCCCAGGTCGAACTCGACATCTCAACTACGGCAATCATCATATATCCATATCCCGGTCGACAAGTGTCATCTATTCTAGGTTGGGCCGAGTCAGGTCAAGGCGTGTGTGAACGTTCACATAAACTGTTTGGAAAGGAGGGCATACCCCAGAACCGCCCACCATGCAGATGTGGGCGGTGTCAAACCTGCCCGTCTATACGGTCGAGAAGAAGCACAAGTCCAAGAATCCTGGTCCCAGCAGCCTATCGGCAGAAAATCTACCTTTCCCAGCCCACGTGGCACCTGCTGCGGCCGATGTCGCCAATTACGATGTGAGCGACGACATTGATGGGCTTTTAGAGCCCGCCCTCGAGGCACCACCTTCACCAGAAAGCATACGTGCCATGAGCAAGCAGATGCAGAGGGCGTCGGCCCGGGAAAAGCACCACAGCCACACCACCAGCTCCTCTGGCTCGGCTTCGCTGCGATCTCTAACTTCGGCAGACAGACCGTCCTGGGAAAACCCCCATGACGGCCGAAGCCTGTCGAGGAAGTCTTCAGGACGGTCAACCTCCAGCAGCATGCCCTCTAAAGACCGACCAGAGAGCGCCCAGTTCTTTGGAAAGTCGCTCTTTAACCGAAGAGGAAGGATGAGACGTGAAAGCAGTGCCCAGAGTTCGGCAGCCAGTTCACTCTATGGGGGTGACCAGAGTGAGCCAGTACCACCTCCACCAACATCCGTTCCGACTAGGGACTCGACAATCCCATCTTTGTTCCGCCTCCGCCGAAACACGAACCAGGAGTCAAACAGCAGCGAGGCAAAGGGGAAGTTCCAGATCTCGGGCCCTTACAATTTTCAACATGTCACCCACACGCAAAAGGATAGCCTCCCAGACCTCCAGCGGGCGAACCGCACAGCTTTGGCCTCTGAGTTTTCTCAGGTTCGGGCCTCACAGACTCCAGTCAATGGCGCTCTCAGGGGAATCAAGGCCGATGATCTCAACTTCAATGACTTTGCGCCAGACGATAACAACCCATGTCCCTGGGAGGAGCAGGACAAGAGAACCCTTTCAACCCAACCGATTATCAAGAACACATTGACCCGCCCACCATCTGGCATTGTCAAGCTTTCTCCTCGCCGTCTCCTGAAGCGTTCCCAGTCACAGGAAGTGATCAGCCTTGTTCCACCACCGCGCCCTCCCAGATCTCCAATCGAGCAATCCTCAATGAATTTCCCCCCTGTTCCGCCCCGTGTCTCAAGCCGCATGTCTTCTCGACATGAACGGCTTGACTCGATCGACCGGTCGCAAATGAACACGGCCTTCCGCTACCCGCAACCTTTCTCTATGGCTTCTGACGCTGGCAGCCCTCCCCCAACCTCGTACGGCTACGTTCCGGGACCGGATATGGACGTTATTCTTGAGCAACCATATTCGCCCATCACAAGCCCACCTGTGGATGACCCCAACTGGCCCCTGCCTTGCACCAGCAGCAATGCATCCCAGTCTAATTTACCAAACGTACCAGAGGAGGATGAGACCACGTTTGTACACAAGAAGTCACGGGCTAGCATTGCAAGCAACTCGTCGCTTCGTGGCAGCCAATCGGTACCGATGCTGAGAGCCTTCGCCTTCCCCAAGAATGACGACGACCTGGATCGTCGTTGCAGCGAGGCTTCCGACACCCTTGGACGGATGGACATGGTTGAGATGCAGCGGGCTCTTGAGGAGGCTCTGAATGAGAATGCCGAGGGGCTAAGCCGTGCAAGCTGGGAGGATGATATTGACTATTGTTATGATCACGCCGCCGAAGCCGACTGTGATTACGAGTGGAATAGACCTTCTCTGGAATTCAGCCGGGACTGCGACAGCGCCACCCCGGTCGAGGAGAAGGGCCGCAGGTTGAGGTCGTGCGAGGTCTCCCCTGCCATGCTTTCACCCGGGCGGTTTGATGTCCCGGCCCTTAGCCCCGTCAGCAGGCTTTCGTCTTCAACCGCTCATGAAGCGATCACACCAACTGTGCTGTCCAACCCAAAGGCGTCCAACTTTTCTCTTCCAACGGTCGATTCGAAGCAATATTTGCACGTGCGAAAGCCGTCGGATGCTTCCAGCTTCAAGGAGTCGCATGGCTTTACCCTTTCGCCATCACTTCTGATCCCCATGGATTACCAGCAGCAAATGCTGGCGTACGAGGATGATGATGGAGAGACCACCGAATTTTCTTTCCCTCAGTTCAACGACTCTGCCATTAGCGTAATGTCGTCGGCAAACCACCTTCGGTATCGGGGCAGTGCATCCACCACTGCAACGATTGAGAGCATTCACTCTGCATTTGACAAGCACAACTCAACTACATCCTCGTCGACGGACTTTACCCGTCTGACCGAAAGCACCAGCTCGCTTGACGCTGATAACTATCCTCTCAAGCCCGAGCCTCTTCAGCGGTTCCCCTCGTTTGACTCAAACCCCACCGTCATGCCAACACTCCCTGAATCTGGAGAACAGTCTCGTCCTACAACAGGACGTCGTCGTGAGTTTAGAAGCCGCGGAAGCGAGTCCAATCTCCTTCAAATGGCTGCGGATGAGCCTTGGCCCGGAAAGGTCAAGAACTCGAGTCAAACCAAGCGAGCCCGAGCGAGAACCACCAGCCTCAGCACGCCCCCTCCTCCTAACCAGTACACACTTTTCCCCTCCAAGCAGCTGATGGGCAACAAAATTTAAAACTGTCACATATCAAGCCCCCACACACAAACCCTCACATACCTGTTTATATATCTACACACGCACACGATTCCACGCATATCCAAGGAGTTATATTTCTCCAAATAGTCATCAGAGACCTTCATTCACCAATGGCTCTGTCATCTCATCATTTCCTTTTTTGTTTCTTTATTCTGTCACAATACCTGAGCATTGTTTTTAAGCGGATGGGATATAGATATTTGGACATTTTTTGAGCAAGGTTTGGCGGGCTGGAAAGAAAAAAGAATTTCATATTGGAGGCGGGCGTAACGCGTTTTTTCTTGTCTTTTTCAAAATATTCCCTTGCACTTGTTTTCTTATTTCAATCCCTCATTTGCATCACTTGGTTTCCTATTTTGTTAGCAACGGATATTACCCCCATCAACTTGGGAGGTTACAGGGTTAGGACACCCATTTTTTCGTATTTCATTATTTTCTTTTCGGTCGTCATTGAAATCATCGGTTGGGCTGTTGATTGGTTGGGTGGTGTGAGGGTGAAGAGAAAAATCAAGAAAAGACGGAAAAACCACAAAACCCTCCCTGAGTGGAAGGGAATGACCGATATGACTTTGGGTTATGACATGGTGGTGGCATTTATTGATTTTTGGGGGAGGGCAAATGGAGATATAAACAAAACATCAGTGGAGGAGGAGGGTAGAGAAAGAAAAACCGGTCAGCAGAATCAATGGCACCGAGTGTAACAACTTGTTAAGTGTAGCACCAGTTGAAAAATAAATAAAAAAAGATAAGTACGGAATATGAAACTTGGAAAGATCCATCTCTGTAATTATGAAATTACCTGGTTAGAAATACCGAGTTATGTAAGCTTTGCTGGGGCTGTGCGGAAACTGGCTTCGTCATGTTCTTGGCTTCGTTAACTGGGTGCGCGTTGCCTGTGCCTTCGACCTCCAAGCTCTCCTCGGCCCACCCGCCGGCGAGCAGCAGAAGCTAAAGAAAGCAACCTTCTCCAAGACGCAATCCAAAATCAAATAAATGCGCATGCCTCGAAACCCCGTTTTCAACATAATCTCTCCATCTTTACTCAACTTTATAAAGTGTTATAATTCAATAAGAGCTACTTGATCCCATCATCACTCTTGATCAACCTCGATCAACCCCTCGATTAGCTGCCCCGCAAAATCACCACCATCCCAGAAACCTCTCCTCCCCAGGACTGCCAGCACAGAAAGTGTTCAAAAAGTGAAACGGCCTTCTGTCATCATCTTTGTGATCCCATCTCTAGGCATTGCGCAAAGTTACACCGGTGTTGCGCTTGCGAATCCCTTGCCACAGTCACCTGCGTCGCAATTTCCTTGTTAAAGGGCACACTCGTCTGGAACCATGTGGAACGACGACGAGGACAACAATCCATATGGCGGGAGCTTTGAGCGCCGTGACTCCTTTACGTCGTCTGTCAACCCCTCATCGCCCATCAACAACCGAGACTGTAAGTGGTTACTCCTCTTTGACGTTCCACGAACCCATTCTCTGCAATCATAATGGTGTCCATGTCCGTCATTTATGATGTTGCTCTGCACGAGGAGGGCAACGCCGACGACAACGGTACTGATGCCAGCTGGGAGATAGTAGATCGTTACGATGTCCCTCATACAGTTGCCGATGAGGCCCATCACCACCCTCAACCCGACTCCTCCAATGCCGATACCGAAGACGACGACGACAGCCGCGACCAGGGCGAGCTTGTGCCCCGACGGAAGCCTGGCGGATACGATAGCCGGATAGAACAAATGCTGTACGAGCATCCCGAGATGCCTATCCTAATCACAGAAGCAGGAAAAAGCTTGGAGAGTGGGAGGTATATCGTTTACACAATTAAAACCGGAGAGCTCATTGTTCGCCGACGGTATTCCGAGTTTGCGTCACTGAGAGAGGCTCTTACGAGGCTACACCCTACTCTTATCATCCCACCGATCCCAGAGAAACACACAATGGCCGATTACGCCGCCAACCCAACCAGCGCCAAACAAGATCAGCAAATAATCGATCTGCGGAAGCGAATGTTGGCCGTGTTTCTCAACCGCTGCCGACGCATGGAGCAGGTTCGCACAGATGGAGTGTGGTGGAGGTTTCTTGATCCAAATTCAAGCTGGGTAAGAGCCGAGAAGATCAACGTACCGCTGGATAGTTACTAACGTTGCGTAGAATGAAGTTCTTAATTCACACCCAATCTCGTCCATCCCCAAATCAATTATGAAAGCACCCCCTCTTGATCCAGCAAACCCTAGTCCTGGGCACAACTATCTTCCCGTACCAAGTAGCTCAGCCAAGCTCAGAAATGCACCCCCTTTGACGCCTAGCACTGAGACTGCGGCTGGTACACCATTCCCTCGTTTCCCTCCTGACTCGAGCAATTTGAGCGAGCAGGAACTCGACCCTTACTTTACTGCCTTTGAGGCATCGGCGAAGGAGTTGGAAACGCTTCTAATGGGACCCATGGAAAAGGTTAACCGACGAACACTCGCCCACCTCTCCGCGCTAGCTATGGACCTTCAAGAACTGGGTGCTAGATATAATGCCTTTGCTCTCTCAGATCCCAACTCTCCTTTGGAGTTATCGATCGAAAGAATAGGACAGGCCGCTGACTCGTCGTACATCGCTACGGAGGAATTATCCAGCTCTTTGGGTGCGAGCTTTGCAGAGCCCATGCGGGAGAATGCACAATTTGCCGGTGTGATTAGAAATGTTCTTAGATATAGAACACTGAAGCGAGTTCAACAGGACATGACGACTGAAAAGTTGGCCAAGGAGAAGGCCGAGTTGGAGAAGCTGGAAAGGGAAGAGGCGGAGGTCAGCAGATTGGAGCAACTTATGAGCGGAAGCCAACAGGTCATTCCACCCGCACCACGAGGGCAACAGCACAGGAGGGACGGCAGTAACAGCCATAACGAAGCGGACACGGCCTCTATTGACTCTGATTTTCCTCCAACGCACGGAGATTTCTCGTCGGCGCCTTCTGCTAATGTTGGACATCCGCCGCCCGTGCAGAATCAGCAAAGCAGCCATAAGAAGGCGCCTAGTACCAGCACGGGTATTTCTATCGCGAGCAAGATCTTTGGACCGATCCGACACGCGTACCAGGGTGCGGTGGACGATAATCCGCAGCAGAGGCGGAGGGATACTATTGGAAAGACTAGGGATCTTATTGTTCAACTGGAGCAGGCTGAGATTGCTTCAAAGCAGGATGTCAGGGATGCCAGCGCAAGCATTCTAAAAGATCTCAAGAGATTCCAGAGGGAGAAGGAGGATGATTTGAAGAGATATATGGTAGGTTTGGTTTTATATGATGATGTAATCGTGGACTTGAGGCTGACATGGTGATAATGATAGCTTGCGTACGCAAAAAGCCAGATTGAGTGGGCCAAGAAAAACAAGGAGACTTGGGAGGAGGCAAAGGTGGAAGTTGAAAAGATTGATGAGTCTTAGAAGGGCACAGAGGGGGATGATTAGCGGAGAGTGTATTGGTTTCTTGGTTATTGCATCAGCTTGTTTTCTTTCTTTCTTTCTTTTTTTTTTTTTTTTTTTTTTTTTTTTGGGGGGGGGGGGGGGGTAAAAAGGGGCCCAATGAAAGTTTTTTTAAGTTGTGTTGTTTTTTTGCCACAAAAAAATTTAATTAAATGACCCCCGGGTTTAAATTTTTTTTTTTAACCCCG